>JAFBMS010000014.1:3362303-3449803 GCA_019788955.1 Albula glossodonta | reverse complement strand
GAGCCCTCTGCCGCTGCCACGGGTTTTTGTCTGAAATTAGGAGTTGCAGCAGTTAATCTGATAAACTAAAACATTCGAACATTTTTATGTGGCAAAAAACAGAAGGGACTGATGCAAGAAAGGAAGGATTTTATTTCATTTGTATTGAGCCTTTATCCTCTTCTACACACCTGTAGCTCTTATTTGTGTCCTGGCTTAATTATTGCAGTCCCTTCAGGGCTGGCACTACCATTAATGAACAGTTAAAAACCTGAGGGTGAACGAGGGGTGTCTCTCCTCCCGCCCCCCCCTCCTAAAGAGGTATAAAGCTTTCTTTGTGAGGGTCAATGATCTCATGGATTGTGCCTTCTGTTCTTTATGTCCCTCTGAAAGAGGAGTTTTGTCTTAAATCGGGAGTTTGATTGCTCCTGTGGGGGGGAGGGGGGGGGGGTTTGGGGGGTGTAGGAAAGGGGCAGGCACAACCTGCCAACTGTCCAGGCGCGTTGGATGATCTGGCGAAATCACCCAAGGCCAGCCCACAATGCCCGACTCCCGGCACGCTCTGTAACGTTTTAAAAGATATTTGTTTTTACTGCTCCATTCAGGCCGAAGATCCCTGCTTTAGTGGTGCGCTTCAGGGGAACAAATGAGGGTCAGAAGCCATTATCTGAATCATTTAGCCATCCTTGGCTGCTTACATTAGTCATTTTCATAATCTTTAGGATTAAAAAGGAAGAAAACCCTCTGAGATAAGGTTTATGGCAGCCTGTTCAGGTGACAATACTAGATATTGTGTGGCTTTAATTTTAAGGTTAAAGGAATTTTTTTCTTTTTTTTTTTTAAGATTAGTTGCACTGCAGTATGCTTTTATTCGAATTTAGTAGGCACTGATTAGTGTGCGATTTCGGACTGCTCATTGTACAATATTGATGGTAGCCGGCTCAGTTTTGCTGAAATGAAAGCATGGGTACAGGTGTTGGTGGGCGGAGTTTTGTCACATGGACTCCTCTGCTCAGAAAAGCAGGCTCCCACCACACACAAATATGACAGAATACAAGGAAAACTTAATCTAGTTTAATTATTCTGCTTCCTCTGTACCCCTCTGTGACATGCACTGTATGATTCCTTGGGCTGTTATTCTTGCAATTATTATTTTAATAAAGCTAACTTGTCATTCGCTGATGTCTCTGGTTGCCAAAGCGCTAAAAAAACACACCCCTGTGGCTTTTGTTTTAAGATGAAAATCAGAAAATTTTCCACAAGTATTTGCTTGCGGTAATCCTACGTGAATGCACTTCCAGGCTGTGTTATCTGTTTCGTGAGAGGCTCTGTTACAAGAGATTAAAAACCGAAATGTATAAGAGCATTGTTTTATTTTGCGGTGACTTAATGGTGCTTTTTAATGTATGTAGCCTTTCCCACTGAATAGATTTTCTCTTTGTCTTTCAGCAGAATTCTCAGATGCTTTGTCACTGAATACTTCATCTTTAGGGGGTGTCGAAAGCTGGGTTCCACATTCTGGGAATTTACTGCCTCAGATCATCTTGACCTTTTCTTTATATTTTACTGCTGGTGTTTTACTAGATGAGAAATACTGCATTAGCTTTTTGCCTTTCAATAATTCTAGTCTGACTTAATTACTTCTTTCTCGTATGTGATGTGGTCTTGTAAAATCACTAAGCATATTCGCTTATAGGCAGTAGATGCTTTTCTTCTTTTGTCACGGTGTGGGATGTCTGTGTCTTTGTATCGTAGGAAAACAATGTTTTAATGAAAACATCAAGAAGACAAGATATGTCCATTGCTATTCAGTCTTAGCAGTTACATATGTAATAAGTATGGTGGTATTTTTTTTCTTCAAAGTATGTCATTTATTTAATTTATTTATAAATGAATCATTATCATTTAGAATGACTGAATAATACGTAGGTAGAGGAAAAGTTAACCATAATAAAGTAACAGTTGTGTGAGTGTGTGAGTGTGTGTGTTTGTGTGTGTGTGTGTGTGTGTGTGTGTGTGCGCGCAGTGTGTGTGTATGTGTGTGTGTAATGTGTGTGTGTTTGTGTGTTGTGTGTGTGTGTGTGTGTAGTGTGTCTGTTTGTGTTTCAGGATGAAATCTCTCTGCGTAAGCTATCCTGGGTGGCTTTGCTGCCATTGTCTGACAGCTGAACTTTAAAGTGATGGAGAAGGGCGTGATTAAGCTGTACTGTCGCTGTGCGTTTTGTGCTGGGATTAGCCAAAGATGCAGCCCCGGCATGGTGGCTCTCACGGCAGGCTCCAGGTGTTATCTCCAGGTGTTATCTCCCGGCTTGCATTTCCATCTCTCTGTTACTCTGGGATAAGAGGGGCAGGGGCTGGCATGGCATGGGGGAGGATTCTCTCTCTCAGCGTCTCTGTGAGAGCTGTTGAGAAGAGGGAAGCACCACTCCCAGAAATACACCTAAGGGGCCTTGCTTTAGCTCAGGGCCTGCACTGATAAAGTGTCTCAGAGTGGCATTGCTGATCTGGGATCAGTGTTATGTTTTAGACTCTAATGCAGGAGCTATTCAGCTCCGGCTGATTTCAGGAGGCAAGCTCAAGCTGCCGTAACTACAAAAGGCAGTGCCGCCTGGATACGGGAGCCCTGTCCACCCGAAATTCCTCCCGTAAAGGAGTGCGCTGTCAAAGTGGAATTTGTGGCTGCCCTTTCCCCCTCTGAAAGGTTTGCAAAGCCCTGTCCGCAATCACAAAGACAGATGGAGGGTGGTGACATGCGTCCATGCATGTTAGCCCGGACGCCTCTTCACTAGCCTGTAGCGCTCTGGGTTATCAAAGCCTTCAGCTCATGTTAAGCTGTTGCACACGCAATTTCCGTGACATGGTTTGTGATTGGAGCAAATATAAAAAAACTACATCAACCAGTAACATGCTCTTTTTGACCTTGCACCAGCAAAAACAACTTTGCACGGAGTAAATGCTTCTGTAAATCTTGTGGCCCTTGCTCCAGGAGATAAGAATTAGCTGCTTCGCTAACAGCCGCAGAAAGGCCTGGAACGGTCACGGCTGCAGCCAGAAGCCACAGCAGGAGGGAATCTGTCAGTGTGCGATGGCCCCACAAAGTGTCCGCCAGTTATGTCTCCTTTAACACCCCTCTCCCTCCGTGTGAAACGCACACCGGTCCGCAGTGACAGATGTGTTCTGTACGTGTGCATTCCAGACGGACTGGGTTTCAGTCGGAGTCGGGAGGTTGTTATCGTCCGAACGTTCCCCCTCCCTGTCGGATTACGTTGAGGGATTGCCCTCGGTCCTGCACCCTGTTAGGGATTTGCCGACTGAGCTGGTAGAAACATGTCAGTACGTATGTTAGTACTTACTTATGAACTTCAAAAGCCAAAATATAAGAATGTGAAAATAAAGCTTTTCTAATCATTAAGAATGGTGCATCGTGAGACCGCTTTGAAGAAAGTCAACAACACAACAAGATTTATTCACATGGCACTGTGAGCAAATTTATCTTCGTTATTGAATAATGACACATTTCCAGTGCATAGTTTTACATTTCTAGTTTTACATTTCTGGAACAAACTAAATGTCAATTTAATGTCTGACCCTGCCCCTGTAGTGATGAGCAGCCATTCCATGATTTGTCATTGGTGGCTTGTGATATCAGTTGCCAATGTGGTCTCAGTTCTGAACTCCGCCCCACTGGTGAGGAGCAGGCATTCCGTGATTTGTGATTGGTGAATTGTGATATGAAGTGCCGGGTCCAAAGCTATGTATAGCTGGTGGCTCTCGCCCATACATGTACAGTAGGCTGACCTCAGAGCAGCTCCAATTTGAGCAGCCTCTTTATAGCTGGTGGCTCTCGCCCATGTGTGTACAGTAGGCTGACCTCAGAGCAGCTCTGATTCCCGGAATGGTTTCCCTCCCTTCATAACTCACACAAGGGAGTCTAACCCCACACATCTGGGCTGGGCAGGCCTCCTTCCTTATCTCAGTTGAGCGTTTGCTTGCCGTTACGCGGAGAGCTAATTACACGGCGCTCTGTTATTGTTTCCATCAATCACCCGCACTTTCGGTCATGGATCGTGCACTGGGGCAGTAAAACCGCTGATGAGGAATTGGCTTCAGCATGCCGCCAAGCTGTGAGCAGGTTCTGCATTCGGTGAGTGGACTGCACGGTGGGTTTCTGTCCGGGCATTTCAAACTTATAGAGAATGACCCCTTCGCCACAGTAGCAGTTGGAGAAGGCGGAAGGCGCTGACAGGTGATGGAAACACTACCTGTAACTCGGTCCAGGGTGCTTGTGACCTTTTTCGTGACTGGTCACATGACCTGTCAGGTGGCTCTGAATTGGCAGCTGAGCGATATGAAAGCTGTTGACAGGTGACAGAGAAGATACCTGTAACTCGGCCTGGGATTTTTGTGACATTTTCAGGTGACCTTTCAGCAGCATTCAGGGCTGTCACCCATGGTCATGTGACTCTTCTTCCCTCCATCTTAAATGAAAATGCTTTGTGAAGCTGTTGCACCGGATGTCTGCAGTGAAATGTACAGCACAGAACTGTGGAGATTCTAACACGGCATTATCATTTTCCATTTGCCACTTTAAATTAAATTCCATTTCAAGGAGAGACACAAGACATCTCTCAGGACTCTGCGTAATTATTAATAACAATTTTTAAAAAAAGCATTATTAAAAGCATGGTTATTCATCTGTATTATTGAACATTTTGGTTCGCAACGTTTCTGTTTCCTTTATCACAATTCTGTGCCCTGCTGAAGCCTTCCAGATTTTAGCAATAATCTAAAGAGCAGACGTCTTTCCGGTGCTTTTTTACCCGGCACTGCTCAGGACCCCACTGCGGACAGAAACCCAGAAACCGTCTGTTGCTGGATAGATTCAGGTCCTGTGTTTTACTGCTGCACGCAGGCTATTACTTAGCATTTTTGGTTTTGTCGGGAAGGGACCAGACAAGCAGGAACCAAAGCTTTCCCAGAAACACTGTCGCCGCTCACTTTATTTGCAAAAGAAGGAAAGAAGAAAAGGTGTGAAGCTCCTGTAAACAGTAATGACCATGTTGGACACCCAGGTCCTGCGACGCTGTTTTGTTATATATTTTTTTAAAACGGAACAAAAGGAAATGAACAAACTGAAGCTCTGGCTCATTACGCAGATAATGACTCCCCTGCCTGGACGGATTAGGTGAGAGCAGTGATCTTCAGGCCTCCGAACACTTCACCCCTCTATCTCTGTGACCAACGGTCCATTCCCTCTCTCTCTGTGTCAGGTCGGTCTCCTCCAGAACCTTCTCACCAGTAAGGTCTGACGGGATGGTTCTCTGGTCAGTGTGCTGAACCGTCTGTGAAGCAGCAGTCCGAGGCAGCTGACCTTTTCCGGGGCAGGAAGTTTACCTGTGTGTCATGTAAAGAATGCTGCCTGTTTAATTGGCACCCAAGCGGTAGACGTCTGTCTTTTTTCTCAGTAGGCTGTTTTAAAAGAATGTTAATTAATTTGGTAATACAATAAATGTTCCCGGGTGTTCCTGTCTGGTGTAAGGACTTCAGACTATAACAAGGAGTTGGTTGAATGCAGGTTTGCTTTTGAAACTTGAATCGATGACATTGATCTTTCAGACAACTGGAAAACACTACCTTAGAGCACCAACACACACACACACACACACACCACATTTATTTTGGCACTCTTGCCATTCTCACGGTGTAAGTAGCAGCTTTTCTCCTGCGTGAGAGAGGATTTGAATGTAAGTAGATTTTTAAAAAAGGTTTGTGTAGTTAAATCTGGCATGATTTACTCAGAGCCAGCATGGTGTCAAAAGCAACTTTTTTCCCTTCAGTTACCAAGTTTAGACCCAAGTTATTACTGAGAGAACTTAAGTCTTGTTATGTGAAGCATAAAACCACACAGAAGTGTAAAATCTGATCATTCCTGAGGCTATATTATTCCCTCCATTAAATACTATGGTCTCCATTTATGCGCCTTGCCCGGCTCACACAAAGTTGAAGCACTAGTGAGCTCAACTTATTTGTTTGGGAATCATGTGGACGTAGCACTCTGCGGGGTCGCCGATAATTGTGGAAATGGTCTCAGGTCCGGCGAGCGTGAGACATTCCTGTGCTTTAGGTCCTGCCGGTCTTTTTCATTCTCTTGCTTGAGTTGTAGCCCTTACTAATATCAATCAGTGTTCATTACTGTGGATTATGGCTTCCCTAGTGCAGATACCCCACCCCCCCCCCCCCCCCACCCCCGGTGGGTTTGTGTTAAACGCGGGTTTGCCTCATGCGTCTGATATCGAGGGCTCCCGTGTGGCTTTGTCTTTCCTTATCAGTCAATCACATGAAGCAGGCTGTGGCTTAATGGTGCCCCCTGCTTTGGGAGGAATGGGCTCTGTGAGAGTTACGCAACATGCGTGCATCAGCTGTGACATAACCACAGGGCAAGACCGCGTCACTGAGTCGCTCCAATGCAAGGCCTTCAGTACGTACTGCAGAATCAGTTTCTCACCATGTACTTCTCTGAGATCTGTTTTATGGGTAATGTGGCCTAAACAGGCAACTTTATTTGTATTTGAGTATCATTCTCAGTGATATTGATCAGATATGTAATAGATTATGACTTTTTTTTTTTTTTGAAAGTGTGGAAAATGGCACACAGGGTAAGAGGTAGGGAATCTGGAAAACACACACACACACACTCACACACACACACACACACACACACACACACACACACACACACACACACACACACACACACACACACACACACACACACACACACACACTCACACACACACTCACACATACGCACATGCACACACATAGATGCACTGTAATCCACTGTTCAGTGTTTCTGGAAAGGGGAGGTACATTTTTCCACAGGGGAGAAAGTAGTATGTCATTAAAAATGAAGCACAGAATTGAGAGAATGATCTCAGTATGGCACATACTCTCATACTCGTGTCATGTCACTGTTAAACTTCGGAGGAGCTCTCTGTTCCAGCATCTTTCCTTATAAGAGAATTCCTAAAGCTCTTTCCAAGGACTATTGAAATTACAGAGCTGCTGCCAAAGCCCCAAAACTGAGGATTTGTGAATGTATTTTCACAAAACTGCAGTGTAAATTCAGGATTGATTGAATAGTGATGGCAGTAATTAAAAGTACATTTCCTGAATTAGCTAAACTTTTTTAAACAAAGTCTTAAAAGAACTAATTTACAAATAAGGCCCTTTGAAAATGTTTCTGTGGTGTATTCGCATTTCTTTTAAGCTTACATGAGAAATACTGCAGTCATCGGGAAACCGCTGTAGTACACGAAGCCAGCCACTGAGTTGGCAGATTGATTGGACTCAAACAAATAAACCATTTGCCAGATACTTAAGTATCTCTGTTTACAAAAGTAAAAGCCCAGAGGTAACTTGTTGAAGCTTGGTCAGCCTTCAGTGTGCCAAAATGTCTGGGCTTCATGATTCCCCTGTTTTTTCTTTTGTGAATAAAAATCCTTTAGCTCCAAAACAAAACATTTATTTTTGGACCGCAAACCATTTACCGATTAAGTCCAATTTGATTAATTTATTAATTTTTTTTTTGGTCCAGTCAAGACATTTTTTCTAACCCTCAAGCTGGGTGGGGACAATGGCCAAGACTTTTCAAACCAGTGAGCTGGAAATACAAAGACGGCAGGTTGGCTTTTGAAGCAGGCGTTTGGAGCGTGCGTTTGGCGGCGGGTGGGTTCGGTGTCGGCAGGTGCCGCGTGCCGCTGGGCTGAGGCGTCACGCTCCATGGCGTGCGCTGGCTATGAATGACTGAGCAAGTGGGTGTCGCCCCGGTGACCCTGGGTTCGCCGTTAGTTCTCACTCTGTGTGACTGATCTGTGTGTGTGAGAGCAGGTCTCTCTGCACTGGCCTCTGTGAGTGACCTTGTCAGGCTGGATTCTGCTTCTGCTGGCCAGTAACAGTTTGTTGTCCGCCCCAGAAACTCAGTCTCTGATTGGCCCTCAGATTTGTGAGTGCAGATCTGATTGGCTCGGTGAAATGGACTCTTGAGCTGAATAGTCACTTAAATTAGTCAGTTAAGAGCTGAACAACACACCAAAACCCAGCAGACACTGCGGCCCTCTGGGACACGCATTAATTCTGACACCTCTGCTGTTGAGGTGTATTTAAAGGAGCTTTGAGGAGCACTTCAGCTGGTTTTTAGTCTCATCCTGGGGGCTCGTAAAGACTCCTTTTCTGAGAGGGTGGAGGATTCCTGTGGCATGACAGGGTTAGCGAAGGTAATGGGAGTTTGGAGAAGGAAACAGCCTGGGGGCCGGGGATGTTGGAGAGGGAAGTAATTACGCAGGTCTGTATTGTCCGTGTTGAGGGCTGGCTTAGGGCGGGTTTGACAGGGGAGAGACGTTTTCCACCACACTGATTCCTGTGTGTAACATTAGCACTCGGCTCTCAAACGTAGCAATCTGAGCTCCCCGCTGGGGAGGGGAATCACTAGTGGCTTGGCAGTAGGAATGGTGTGTAGCCCGGGGTGGTAAGATTGCTGTGTCTGCAGGTTTAACTCCAGTCCTGGACGGCCGCAGTGTCTGCAGGTTTAACTCCAGTCCTGGACGGCCGCAGTGTCTGCAGGTTTAACTCCAGTCCTGGAGGGCCGCAGTGTCTGCAGGTTTGACTCCAGTCCTGGAGGGCCGCAGTGTCTGCAGGTTTCCTATCTCAACATGCACACAGCACCTAAGACACATGAAGCAGTCACAGAAGAATGAGGTTTCATGATGCTCATAATGAGTGGAGCCATGCTGAGCAGTCAAGCAATCAGCAACACTGATTACCTATTCAAAGGTTTTCCTCTCCAAAGCAAAACAACATGATTGCTGTCATTCAGTTAGGCACTGCTTAAGGCAATCTGCCCATTTGTGGTGTCATTAAACCTGGGTCTCTCATCGCTACTGTTACTCCTTATTTCGAGTCCTAGTGTCCACCTGGCCAGGCTTATAGCATCAAAAGGTTACAGTCCTGAGAGGAAAAGCTAAACTGTATACAATGAATTAGCAGATAGAAGTGTACAGTGTTTTTTCTCTTGATGGTTGTGTGCTCAAGTTAGGAGAAACACCATTCATTTTGTACATTTGGGGGAAGCAGGTGAAATGCACTCAGCTGTGTTATGAAGTGCTAAACACGAGGATGTTTGTTCTATTTCCCATCAGCCACCTCTTTACTGTGCCCCTCCTCTTTCCCTCCACTGGTTCAGAGACAGTTTTATGTCCGAACGTTCGCTGTGCCTCTTCGGTACGGTGGAAAATATGCGGTAGAATCTCTGCAAAATGCCAATAACCGCAAATGTAAACACAGGTAATAAAGGGCTAATCTGCCTACCCTTGGGCGAGTTTCCTCTCCTCTTCTGCCTGTCTCTGCCTTGACGTTCTTGTTGTCATAGGGAAGGAATCTTCTCCTCACAGAGTTCAGCATTGTGTTAGTGCGTTGCTGTGCGCGTTTGCGTTCATACACTCTCGTTTTTGACCGCGGGTCATAAAGAGGGAACGATGTGACGCGTTGAATTTTCAACACATTCTTCACATTTCATCATCTTCATTTGACCTTAATTTAACCGGGAGATCTGATGAGGTTGAGAAGCCGTTTTTTCGACAGAGACATGGTGAGAAAACACATTAGATTTCAGCTTGTGCATAGGCCAAATGCAATGCAAATTGTAGTCAGCAATACAGATGTAAAAGATATTTTTGTATTTTAAAATATTAAATTTAGACAATGATACCATCTCCTCTGATCTAAGAGTCTCTTGTCCTCATCTGTCCTTGGTGTGGTAGAGCATCAATGTGGGGGATCTACATTTACAAGACTTTTTTTCTTGTACTTCTCTGGAGGCCAAAGCTGTAAACTGTTTACAAACTGCAGCTTCTGCATATGCTGAATTTCACTTTGTATAATAATCCTGTCAGGGAGTATTCACGACAGAGAGCTTGAGCGCCGACACACTTTTATTTATTTATTTATTTATTTTTTTTTAAACCCGTTGACATCCAGGTTCACGTTTTTGCGAGCGTACCCTCAAATGCACCCCGGGATGAAAAACGGGGCTCTGGGGACGCCTCTTTTGTGTGGGCCTCGGGCTGTTTGTGTACATTTCAGCCGAGCGTATATCAGCGTCCAGCTGACCTGCCTTTAAAGCGCCTGTCTTCATGGTGTTGGAAAATTTCAAAGCCTCGTTGGAGTAAGCTGGCAGCTGGCTTTTTCAAACCCCTGTATTAGTTACAGTATGTATTTTGCAGTATTTACAAAAGAGTATTCATTTCAAAGTGTGAAACTTTTTTTTTTTTTGTGCTTTTTCCTCCCAATTTCGAGTGCCCAATTGTATTAAAAAGCTATGGTTAAAGCTAAAAGCCCTGTATTTAGGTCAGCATAATATTGGCATGTAAGTGTTGTTCTCAAAAACGTAATGTCCTCTGCTTTTTCTTTATACACCCTAGTCCAGTGGGTTATATAGAGGAAGACTCTTAGCCAGTCTGGGCTACAGTCAGCCTGCATATTTTGGGGGGTCACAGTAAGCCTCCGCCATCCCCACTGACTGAACCCCACCAGTCAATGCTAAAGCTAACTACGTGTTATCCTGTACGGGTGCAGGGTGCCAACCAGTTTGCCATGGCTTTGGATTGGTTTAGATACCAGGCTGTAGGACCCATCCACACACTGGAACAGTGCCTTAACAGGATGTAGACTGTGGGGCCCATCCACACACTGGAGCAGTGCCTTAACAGGATGTAGACTGTGGAGCCCATCCACACACTGGAGCAGTGCCTTAACAGGATGCAGACTGTGGGGCCCATCCACACAGTGGAGCAGTGCCTTAACAGGATGCAGACTGTGAGGCCCATCCACACAGTGGAACAGTGCCTTAACAGGATGTAGACTGTGGGGCCCATCCACACACTGGAACAGTGCCTTAACAGGATGTAGACTGTGGGGCCCATCCACACACTGGAGCAGTGCCTTAACAGGATGCAGACTGTGGGGCCCATCCACACACTGGAGCAGTGCCTTAACAGGATGCAGACTGTGGAGCCCATCCACACAGTGGAGCAGTGCCTTAACAGGATGCAGACTGTGGGGCCCATCCACACAGTGGAGCAGTGCCTTAACAGGATGCAGACTGTGGGGCCCATCCACACACTGGAGCAGTGCCTTAACAGGATGCAGATTGTGGGTCCCATACACGCACTGGCCCAGTCGCCAAGAAATGTTTTATTTGTTATAGGAAACAATTGTCATGAAATGTTGCACCCATGAAATGGTAGGTTTTTTTTGGAAACTTTGTATGTTAATGTCTTTTGTTCGTTCATTTTTACAGATAAACCTTGGAGAAATCAGATTCATCTTCACAGCAACAGAAGTATTGGAGAGGAGCTGCACGCTATGAAGGAAACCATAGATCCACATCTTCAAGAACGCCATTCCCAAGATAAGCACGACCGATTCCGCCCCAGAAAGAAGAGGTTTCTGTCATACCCGCGATTCGTGGAGCTGATGGTGACCGCAGACGCCAAAATGGTCAGGCACCATGGACGTAACTTAGAGCACTACATCCTAACAATCATGTCAGTAGTAAGTAAAATATTATTTTTAAAACCTATTAAAAACTCTGCATGTTTGGGATAATGCTTGTGATGTTGCAGAGTTATTTCTGCATTGACTGAGACTTTATAAATGGTGTTTTCACTGAGACTAGAGGAAGCCTGTGTTTTTTTGCGTTTCTTTTCCTGTTGGGACCACAAGTTTGAGTAATAGAGTTTGAACATTTAAATGCGAATGAAATAGACCTTCTCATGTGTCCATATATAGTCAGTGTATAAAAACCACCTGTCATATGTGTAATTACCAAAAAAGAAATTCATTATGCTGTGGCCAATTCATTTAACTTTCTCTCTTTTTGAATTTTGGTTTTCCTGTCTCAGGATGTGAATATTGAATTAGTTTTAATTGATCAAATTTCTTCCCTCAACATGCCTTGAAAACCTTTGTAAATGACTCTGTTATTTCTGAAAGGTCAGTTATCATTTTTCTCTGTTGCTGCTGTCAGAAGCCAAAGTTCATTTTTTTTTTCTGGGGGAACACATCGGGTCACTACATTAAAAATGAAGAAATGCGCCAGCAGGGTGATGCTTTCATATCTGTCATTAATAACCCGTCTGGGAAGAGAGTCCTTAGCGAACACGGTAATAAAATATGAAAAGCAGATTTAATACACCTGTGCTGAAGGAGTTCATCCTAGCACGGGTAAACGCGCTGACCTTCTCTTCAGGTGTCTCACGGCGCCTCTGAGACGTTCTGACCGACCGCTGTTTCGCTTTTCATCGCACACATGCTGTATGTAATGGCAGATGTAGCTGTATGTTTTTGGTTGATGGATTTTATAGAACAGCGCGCTCTTTCAGAACACAGGAAAACCGTAAATCTGAGCAGACGTTTTTACACTCTGCTGAAACAAATGGCTGCTTCATAGAATAATCACACACACACACACACACACACATACACATACACATACACACACACACACACACACACACACACACACACACACACCCACACACACACACACACACACACACACACACACACACACACACACACACACACACACACACACACACACACACACACACACACACACACACACACACACACACACACACACACACACACACACACACACACACACACACACACACACACACACACACACACCCATACACACACTAATAATTTTCTGTCTCTGTTATTAAGTATTGGACTTAAGCCCTAAGAAAGATTTATGTTTTTTTCCGTTTCATATTCTATGAGTTTTCCCCATCCTTTCTTGTGTATTACCCAGTTGATAATGTCCAAGGTAGATATCGCATATCCATGGCTGAATTTCATTTTGGCGTGGGACCGTTGTCTTGTTTATCATGCTCTTATTTACTTATTTATGTCGTACCTTAACTTCAATAGGAGAGTGAGATGAGTATCAGTTATGAATAAGCAAGATAACCTTTTCTTTTCCAGATACAGAAACACATCTGACTGAGATATTAAAACATCTATACAGTATATCATGCCCAAATATGAGTTTCAAGCTGTTTCGGCACCAGTAAAGCTATTGAATTCTAAAGGTAAAAAGGGTAGACTGGCTGAAGTGAAGTTTATTTAACGCTTGTTTAGATTGAGTTGTACATGTGGGGTCATCTGTATTTTTATGACCAAAGTTTTGTAAAAATCACCTGATCGTGTCATGTGGCCCAGCATCGAGCGACCAAACACTGAAAATATGGGTGACTTGACCGGCTCAACAATCAACTCAAACGCCAAGAGTTTTAAAAATGCAGTAAATAGATTATAATCACCATACGTGCATTAGGGGAAGAGTTTTAATTTGTTGCGGAATGAATTCTGCATTTACATCCAGTGATGTGAAGACCACAATTCAAAAAGGCAGGAAGGCCCACATAAAGTTGACATCAACTTTTTTGCTACTCGGGGCAAAAAAAAAAAAAACTGGTGTAGCTCGTCCTGTTCGTGGTTACTAAGTAAATGAGGGTTGTTACAATGGCAGCAGCAGGTTTACATGTTAGCAGGAGTGGGAGTCTTTCAGTGTTGAAGGGGCTTTCATAATGCATAATGGCGTTCCTGGACAGCTGACACTGTGATTTATATGGTGTGGGTCCCTCTCCCTGCTCTCTTCCTCTCTCTCTCTGTGAGGGCCCTCTGTTTCACTTTTCGCCCTGCGGGGAATGACAAGCTAAATGTTTATAGTGGGCTAATGGGTTCCTGCCGTGGGCGGGGTGGGGGGTGGGGGGGTGAAATTACGCCTGGCCTTGGGGGAGGGTTGTGGGGTGTAGGCTGGTGTCCTGCTAAAGGGCGGCGGGGTGAGATGTAGAAGTTTCCCCCCAAAACGTAAATGCCTGGGTCAAAGGTCATTAAGCGGGGATTATATAATGAGATTTTGGCTATATTTAGGCTAGCTCCTGAAAGATGTAAGGGGGGCCAATCAAGGATGTACTCATGTAACTGTGTGTATACTGAAAAGGTCTTCATGGTGTGAAGTACCCATTTGTAAGTACATTTGGAGTAGTATAATATCAATATAAAGGTATTTCCTTTGACATATTCGCTGTATTTTTACATTTTTCTGTAGTTTTGTTGAATGTGAGAGGGAAATCTTTATTCTGATTTTCAGGTGACTGAAGCGCTGCTCTGTGGAGCATTTTGTTGAGGTTGGACGTTTCTTGTCTTTTTGCTCATCTTGTTACAGGTCGCTGCCGTCTATAGGGACCCCAGCGTCGGAAACCTGATCAATATCATGATCGTTAAATTAGTGGTTGTCCACAATGAACAGGTAAGAGATTTGTAAATGTTTATGTTCATGTTTTGAGTCGATTTTCAAACTGAAGCGGTAGAGAAGTCGTGCTGAGAGTGGACAAACCTGAATGTTGCCGTGGAGACCATTCCTCAAAAATATTATGTTAATATTTAATGGAAGTAGTGCTGTAGTGTTCAATTTGACCACAGTGACTGTAAATGGAAAGCGTCTTATTTACTGCAAGTTATTTATGTATATTTTATGTGTGTCTTGTGACCCACCTGTGCCCTGTCCACACCCACCCCCACCCCACCCCCACAGTTGGGGTCCCGCTGTCCCAGGAAAGAGTTAGGCGACTCAAATGTTCCAGCTGTTTTGATTTATTATTTAGCATTTCTACAGCCAGTTTAGAATCACTGAGGTGAAGAGCTCTTTTTATATAAAGAGACCTGGCCCAAAACAGCAGCAGCAAAACAACATTTTCACCCTAAGAGGGAACAAAAGCAAACAGTCATTGCATACTATATATAAATATATTTAAGTTTTTAGCTTATGCTTTTATCAGAAGTGGCAATACATTCACAACTCGTTTGGCTAACCAGGGGCAATGAAGGGTTAAGAGTTTGCTAAGGGGTTTAACCACTGCAAACTGGGGCTTGAACCGCAAGCACCTCAAGCACCTTAGCCACTAGGCCATAGCCTATACACACAGGCTACATGATACAAAGATCACCCTGTACAAAGTGAGGTACATGGGCTTGAGGTAGCGACGCGCAGGTGTAAAATAATGCTATTTTTGTGTTATTTGTGTGTTGCAGGAAGGTCCGTCCATCAGCTTTAATGCTGCCACCACCCTGCACAACTTCTGCGTATGGCAGCAGAGCCAGAATGTCCCGGACGACAGCCACCCCTCCCACCACGACACCGCCCTCCTCATCACCAGGTCCGTGACCTTTGACCCTTAGCGGACAATAGTTACAGCTTGGTTTACGTTTGGTTAAATTTACAGGTTTAAGGTCTTTTTTTTTTTTTTTGGAGATCTCCAAGTTTTAATCAAATGTTTCTTTTTCCTCTTATGCAGAGAAGATATCTGCCGGGCTAAAGACAAGTGTGATACTCTCGGTAAGAAGGTTTGCCTTTTAAAAAACAGACCCAGTCATGAGATGTTCAAGTAAATGTGCTCTGAATCAGTCGTCCCACCGCACCGCTTTATCGCCAGATTCTCTTCACAAGGGTGTCTGAAATCGGTTAAGTGCGTTATTTTTGGTGATGTACCAAAAATACAAATTATCTTTATGAAAGAAAAAGAAACAAACAATTGAATTTATTTGCTAGCAAAAGTAGGGGAACACTATCTGGTAAATGTAAAGAAAAAATATGTAAAGATGAACCTGTGTACTGAAGAGTACTTACTGAGGTAGGGTCACGGTAGGGTTTCTGTGTTAATGTTAATGACCTTGTGCTACCCGCCCCCCACACCAGGCCTGGCAGAATTGGGTACGATGTGCGACCCGTTTCGGAGCTGCTCCATCAGCGAGGAGAACGGACTGAGCGCCTCTTTCACCATCGCCCATGAGCTGGGCCACGTGTGAGTACCGCGCCCCTGTGCTGGCTTTGGGTTTGGGTTTGGGCCACCCAAGTATGAACCATCTAATGGGGATGAGGGAGGTCTGGGGAAGTCGCTGGAGGCACATGCTAAGTCCTGACGAAACATTCATTTTTTGGGTTGAACAATCAGCTTTTTAAGGTTTCCTTATTAAAAATATTTAAACTTTTTTTTAGGGATTCTTGATTTCTGTGTGCGGGTCTGGCCTTGGTATAAAGTTGCATGATTTCTCCAGATGGAACGGTCAGTTTTCTGTTAATCATGTTCTGGTAAGCTGGGACTGAGTCTCAGGGCCTGGGAAAAGCGCGACCACCTCAGCTCACTGTGGAGAATTCCATCTTAATTCAACGGACTCTGTCGTACAGTCAGGTCTCCAGCCAGCATTCTCTGTTACAACCGTACATTACAGTTCAGTTACTGTGTAGTAATCCTGTTACAAATATTTTTTTTTTATACGGCAATCCCTCGAGTGAGGTGGTTTTACCAAAAAAAAAGAGAGAAAAAAACACGATAAAAACACCACGACGCACGTGGGGGGTGGGGGGGGGGGGTTGGAAAGAGGAGCGGTATGAATGCCAGCTTTGTTGACGGATGGCCAGATCGACACGAGGTGAAAGAGTTTGCGAGGTGGGGGGGGGGGATCTACTCTCTCATTCGCTGCCAGTTTGACAGGCCCTTGGTCTTTGAAGCGCTTGTCTCGGCCTTGCCCCCATGGCTTACGGAGACTTCATAGAGAGGGGGTGAAAAACAAGGGGGGGGGTGTGGGGGGGGGGGGGGGAGAGAAACAAGAATGACAGTTATTTCTCCTCCCCCTCAGAGCTTGGAAACATTCCTCCGATGCTCTCTACCTACCCGGAAAACCGGAGAAGGGGGAAACTCTCTCTCGCTGCCAGTGTCAACGCTACTGGCGGTATTCTGTGACAGGGACCCGTACCAGACGGGACTTAGCTGTAAACATTTAACAAACCATCGGGGTTTCAATAAAAAACAACCCTTGGATGGAGGAGGGTTACTCAGGCAGTTAGGATACTTTACATAAAGCATCCATTGCACATCGTTTAGGGTTGTAGAAGCCGTCATAACAGCACTCACTCGACATATTCAGAATTGTTATCCATGCGATGCATGCGGAACACTATTTCCCATTACATGAGATAATATGTCAAAATAAATGTACCAAAAAAATACCCATTTATGGTTGTGTCTGGCAAAAGGCTCTAATTCACAGAATGTAAAGTTGTAAACAAAATACTTTCAAATGAGAAAAACACAAGTTTTAAAGACCCTCACCCTCATCCCCATGCCCAACCTCCCCCCCCGAACCTCCCATCTGACAGAGTGCCAAGGACGCCTTCATTTAACTGGCCAAAATCAACATTCAAACCTCAGGACAGTTGGTCTCTCTTCAGTCCTCAACACAAGTTCATCAAGTTGCGAAAAACAAGAGTTTAGATTTAAAGGGCTTGTAAATCTCTTTGGTTCCAGGGGCTTAATTTCAAACCAATGTAGCGATCCATCAGTGGGCGTTAGCTGCATTTGTCTCTGCTGAGTTTGTAGCGGAAAACAAAAAGCGAATGTGCGGATCGTGAGTGGATCGTTCGGTTGATTGATGACAGAGCGCTGCCTTCCGTGAGGGTCGAGGCCGTTTCGCTGACACAAGCTGTTGTTCGTGCAGTTAATCACTTCTGCTGAGCGGGTCGGTTGACTCTGGTTGCCGCTCAATCATGTTAGCGAACGGTCTCATCACCGCTGCTGTGTCGTTCGTCTCTTCATCACATCACAGTAATTTAGCGAGAAACCATTACCCAGAGTCACTTAGAATATAGGAGAACATGAGTGCGTTCTCCTGACTTGCATGAGTAACAGTGCCGGACCTCAGGCCTGACTAGCAACATTCCCACACCAGAGACTATATGGGAAACGTCACTGCGATTGCTAATGGAAATGAACTGTGCTAGCTGGATCCAAAATACAAATCCTGAGTACACACAGAGTACGTCCATTACAAGTCTGTGGAGGAAAACAAACCCTGCATTGACTGTGCTGACATTTGACTGATTGATCATGCGGGTGTTTACAAACTCAAACCCTGGGCCAACCAGAGGAGGATGGGCTCTGCCTCTCAAGGTTTCTTTCTTCCTGATTAAAATGGGGAGCTTTTCCTTGCCACAATTACCTCAAGCTTGCTTTTGTGGCAGCTAAAGCCTGGGTCTATTGTAAGGTGTATTTTGGCAGATGTTAGTGAAATGTGAAGCACAAATGAATTTGATTGATTTGATTCGGAAAACATAAACCCATAAAAACAAAAATAAGCGTGTCATAACCTCCATTGGCATATAGAGTGAGAGCGTTTGCAGAGGAAGTTAAGCAGTTATAATGCCATCCTGTGGGACTGCAGCACACGCTTAGCCCCGGTGTGTGTCACATTTGCAGCCTTGCAACCCCGAATTATTCTGCAAAAAATAAAAGAAAATAGAAGAAAGGGAAAGACAATGAATAGGAAAGAAAAGAAAAGACAAAGGTTATGACTGAAATTTTCTGGAGAAAGCGATTTAAAGGTTATCAGCTGTTGTTTTTGTTGTTGTTGTTGTGAGACTTTTCCATAATGTGCCGTGACGTGTCCCAGGTTGGTTTGAGGATGAAACGGAGTCCGCCATCAGACAAACACACACACATGCTGCTACCGTTGATCTCAGAGTCGTACGCCGTCAAATTATTTTATTTGCTCAGCAGTCAGCCTGATCCAGAGTGACTTATGTGGCTTACATTTGTACACATTTTCCATTTGTACAGCTGGGTATTTATGGAGGCAGGTCAGGTTAAGCAGCTTTGCTCGATCTTGTTCAAGGGTACAATGGCTTTGCCCCACCTGAGATTTGAACCTGCAACTTCTGAGTTATACAACGCACCATTTGCCTAAAGCTTGGAGGTTGTTTCAGGTTTGCTTGAGCTTTCTCTTGAGATTGTTTGAAAATAGGGCTGGTGTGTTTTCTGCCCAGTCAAAAGCTACTTTAGGCCTTAGAAACTAGGTGTTTGTGGACTTCTTTAATGACTTAAATGAAGTACTAAAATACTGAAGTGCTCTGAAAACCTGCTCACTAGTTGTCCCTAAATTGAGTTGTGAACCTTTATCGAAAAAGGAAATTGAAGCAAAATAAAATAAGTTTTTGACCCATGACTATTGAGCAGGAGCTTCCCTGTGTGTTACCTGACCGTGCCTGCTCACTGAACAGACCTCGGCTTTTCTACCAGCCCGTTCTGGCTGTGTCACAACCTCATTACGGCCACTGGGAGTCCAGCTCCGGTCCGGTCAATTAGGCTGCTGCCCCATGAGAGCCAGTCTCATGCCAAGGCCGAGCTTGTTTGTGCCAGCATCCTGCGGGTAGTGGAGCGGAGATCCAGCACTCACTCTCTCTCTCTCTCTCTCTCTCTTTCTCTCTGTCCCTCTCTCTCTGCAACTTTCTCCGCAAAGCTGCTGAGAGAGGCAGCCGATACTTCGCTCTTCATTCTCGTCGTTCTTTTTTATCCTCTAAGATTTAGTTCTCATCAGGATGCAACGTTCCACATCCGACATGTTTCAATTCCGGACTCCAAAAAGGACATATCTCTTTGCCAGCTCGGTTTTTTTATTTTTTCATTTTTTTTCACTTTTTCCTGTAAGTTTGGGGGCTGTAAAAAGCCTCTCTGTTAAAATGTGACATGCTTTGTTGACCGATCCGAACTTTCAAAATGCCTTGTGTGCCATTTTGCTACTATGTGTTGTCGGAGCATAATTGTCATTTGATTTTTTTATAGTACCTGTAGTTAATTTTTGCCCTGGAACTATAGTATACATAAAGTGCCAATTTGGTCTCCAAGCTACCCTTGGTTGGTGACTCTTTACTCAGGTGTAACGTGACTTGCCAAAGTGAAGGTGACACTGGCCAGATTGCCACGTTTACACACTGTCAAGATTTCTCCCCGCATTTTAATTCATTGAAAACACTTGAAGCAATAGGAAAAACCACTGTGTTGGGTGGGGTGGAATCTTGGTATATGCTTGAAATTGGTTTTGACAGTTATATTTTGGTGACCCTGTGACATTTGATTGTTTATGGAAATTGTGTCTATCATTCGGCCTGTACTAATGCCCCTGTGTGTGCGTGTGCGTGTTCACACTGTAGGTTCAACATGCCGCACGACGACAACCCCAAATGCAAGGATGCAGGAATGAAGCACCAGTACCATGTCATGGCTCCCACCCTCAACTACGACACCAGCCCCTGGTCCTGGTCCAAATGCAGCCGCAAGTACATCACAGAGTTCCTCGAGTAAGTATCACCCATAATGCACCCTCTTAGAACGTTACGGACACTTTTAAATTCATGAATTGAATTTTAATTGACTGAATTACAGAAATGGAATTGTCATTCTACCCCCGGAAACCAATGGTAATGACAGTGAACCAGTCCGATGACTTTGGGGGGGGAAAAACACTGAGGCAAACTTTCCTTTTTGTGTAGTTTCCCCCTTTTTTCTCTGAACAGCAGCAGCTACATTGCTAAGCAGCAGTCACCCTTTGCTCTCCTCCATTGGACGTCTTTTTCTGTTTTGAAGCGAATGCTGTGATCTTGTTATCGCTTCTCTTTTTGAAAGCACTTCCTGTTTTAAGAGGCGTAACCCCCTTTGATGACCCGATCGGTTGATCTCCCCCTCTCTCTTTCTCTCCCTCCCTCTCTTCCCCCTCTCGCTCTCTCTCCCTCCCTCTCTATCCCTCTGTCTCTCACTCACTTTGTCCCCCATTGCTCCCCCTCTCCCTCCTGTACTCCAGAAGAGTGACTCTTGAGATGCTAGACAAACAGTCATTTGGCCGCCCGCATACTTTCCTTGTTAAAACGGTAGCTAAGGGCGACGGTCCTTTCACTGGTTCGGCCGCCGAAGCGCTGACCACCAGCTCCTGTGAAGAGTCTCCATTTAAGATGTGGAAATGTCAGTTATAATTAGACTTTCCCCTGGATGTGACCCTTTGATCTTTCCTCTCGCTTTTGTTGATTGTGAACCTTTTACAAAAGGCTGCGTTGTTGATGAGTTGCATCTTGGGACGTCGTTTTGTTCCGAACGCCTCGTATGGGGCTGTAAGGTTATGCCGCGCATATTTTCCGCCCGCATATCTTAACTCGAGTGGCTTGGATTAAAGAAAAAAGAAAAAAAAAAAAAAAAAAAAAAAACTCAGCATCTGTGTAAACGCGTCGGTCCACTTATTTAACACACTTAACTTGTAGCTCTGAGAACTCAGAGAAGACGTCAGCTCGCAGTGGGCTAACTTTCACACGGCATGCAGGAAGAAGAGAGGAGAGCCGATTTGCCTAACAATGGGAATATTTATAAACATCCACTAGTGAGGGACATACACACACACACTCACGCATGCGCACACACACACACACACACACACACACTGCGGCTCACAGCAGCTCTGGTGGGAAAGACCATTTGAATGAGCTGCCTCCTGCTTTTGAAGTGTGTTTGTCTAACAATGAGGTGCATTGATCAGAACTGCACTTCCATTCCGCTCTCTCTGAGGTTACTTGGTCAAGTGCATCTCTGTTTTGACTGACTGTTCTTCTGCAGCGGCCCTCTAATGTTTTAACTCTTTCCTGTCGGGGGAAAAGAAAAACCAGAAGCCTTTTTAGGAGGAGCTGCTTATTTCATTCATGTGAAATGATAACATAGTAAAACGGTTGTAGCCTCAAACATTGCTGCTACTCCTTTATTTATTGATGTATTTTTTTTTTTTTTTTTAACTAGTCCTAAGAATTAAAAAACTCTTTTGCCATTGCATTGAGATTACACTTTAGATCTGCTGGAAATCTCTAATCTGAAATGGTAGACTTTGGTTTTTGGTATTTTGACCTCAAATTTTATCCGCGAAGCTTCTACATTAGCGCACAAAAACATACGGATATGTGAGTATTGACGCTCGCTAAACTCAAGTACACGCATATATTCCAACCACATAATCTTCCTCTCCAAAGCCTGTAATTTCTTACCGCAACATTATTCTCAGCTTTTTGTGTGAATACAGTGAACCACAGTCATTTTGCAAATCAAAGGTTTTTGCACCTTTCAGATCTTGGTGGAACATTTCTTGATTAGCACCGTTTGCCCCCGTTTGTTTCGATCAATTCAATATAATTACACTGCACAGATATGTTGGAAGATTTTTAAAAATGTATGTTTTAATCAAAAGACTCTGACTTTTAGTTGTAACCGTTGTGTTGCTATAGTAATCCTCTTAGGGTTTTACATCTATAAAGGGCCTTAATTACATACTTACAAATTTCAGAGGTTAAAGGTCAAGAGCTTCATATTTCTGAATGATAAACTTGTCATATTAACCCGCACATTTCAGTTTGTATGACGGAGAGCTTTCCAATGAAAGCCAGGTGTATGCTTTGTTACCCTGCCAGTAGAGTGTATTATAGAATTCTCCGTGTTGGACTACAAAAAAAAAAAAAAGCTATGGAAAAAATAAGCCAATCAAAAAGTGGATGCTTATTGTCGTTCGTCGTTTTTTCTCCTGTTCTGTTTTTAATAACAGGCACCCAGCGTAAGGCCCTGCTTTGATTAGCTGCTGACAGACTAGTGAAAGAGGTTCAATTTGCACCATGTCTCTGGACGTGTTCCCACTATGACTGACTACCTCATACCTGTCAGCGTTACCCCCTTTTTTTTTTTTTTACCTCTGTCCTTTTAAGATGCAAAAAAACATAACTTAGTAAAAGGGGCACATCTTCCTGGAAAACAAAGGTTTTCTTACAATTTTTTTTTTTTTTGGGGGGGGGGGGGGGGGGGGGGGAAAGGGGAAGAAAAGAAGCTTTAGCGGCCGAAGCTAAGCCGCAGTAATTACTGGGCTTGTCGACTCAGCTGGTGCTAAACAGGTGGTTTGGGTTGACACATAGACAAATTGTAAAAGCAGTAGGAACATGTCACATAATTACACATTATAGACTGTTTTTTGTGTTTTTTCCCCCTCTGTTGCACCGTGAATAGAGAAGAAAAGCCTTTTCAGCCAGCGCTGCTCATGTATGTAGGTGAATGGTGTTCCTCTGTTTTTTTTTTTCCTTCTTCTCCTGACCTCCCAAGATTTAGAAAAGGGTCAAAACCTGTGGCTTTATTTCATTCCTAAATGCTGTCTGCTTAAAAAAAAAAAAAAAAGTACAGCTTTTGTCACCCTTTTTTGTGTGTGTCTGATTTTCTTGAGGTCGGGCGTGGTCGAGACACAATTACATATGGAAGCCTGACAGCAGAGCCTTATTAATGTAATTAAAAGGCTCACCCTTTCATGGCCTAAATCCTCCTTTTGCTTTGCTGCAGATGAAATCTAGACAGGCAGGGTCAGCTAAAAAAGCACACTTTATTTATTTTTTTTTTTTCTCATATTCCTCCTGGAAGCCAAGACTTTTCCAGAGCAGTAGACAACCCGACATCACAGCACCGGCACAGAATTCACTAATTCTGATCTTTCATACTTATCATAAGATCATAATGCAGACCACCCACGCGAGACAATGAGCAGTGTTTGTTTGGATATTAGTTTATTGTTCGCTATGGATAACTCTGGTGGGGGTGGGGGTGGGGGGGGGTTATGAAAAAAGCAGGCCTCAAAACTCAAGGATAGGAAATTACAAGTGGCTTGATTCGTCTTATAAAAAGCATATTGAAAATATGTGACGAGCATAACTAATTACCTCCTTTTGTGCCGCTGTCAGTCAGTTCCGCGACCTGCCAGAGAAGGGGAGTCTGGGGGGGGGGGTAGCTGGGAGTCACGATAACACACCGCTACTTACCAGGGGATTTTAGAGGAGCCAAACTTGTCAAAACAGGAGACTAAAAAAAATTATAAATAATTTTCATGTCTGTCTGCTGTACCTGTTTCATTTTGTATCTCATGTTAAGGTCAACCTGTCGCTCTTCTAGATGATACAGTTTATTTTAACCCTTTTTACTGGCACACTAGTTGGAAAAAAAAACAATTGAATGTTTTGTTTTGCGGAGTTACTTAAGGTTTCCACCATGGGAGCATAAGTCAAAATTTTCAAAAAAACGAATGAATAAGTTATTTTTGAAGTGAGTGAGTGAACAAGTGAATGAGTGAATTCACCTCTGTTTTTCCAGCACGGGATACGGAGAGTGCCTGTTGGACGAGCCCGTGGGCCGGACCTACGATCTCCCCCCACAGCTTCCTGGCCAGCTGTACAACGGAAACCGACAGTGCGAGCTCATGTTCGGACCCGGGTCTCAGGTGTGCCCCTACCTGGTGAGTCCAGTCTCCACTGTCTTCCTAGAGCCCTCATGAAAACAGAATGCACTGACGAATGTATGCGAAGATATAGCAACTCCGAACAATATTTGGACAATTGTGCAAATGACAGTGGTTTCCAGAGATTCCAGTATAAACAAAAATATGTGTGAGATATAGATCTCATATTTACCCAACATGTGAATATATTTATTACATATAATGACATTTATATTAACAAAGTATCACAATGGGCAGTTCATCCTCCTTTTGTATTTTTCCCGGAGTAAAGTTGAGTGACGCAGACAGGTAATAGAATAGAAACTGGCAGCAGATCTGGTATTTGATCCCAGACCGTCATGTTTCAACCCTAATGTCTGCATTGGAGGGCGGTGGTCTTAACCGCTAGGCTACCTGGCCCGACACGGCAGGGTGTAACTCATCGGCTAATATGCCACACCTCCACCCATGGGCGGTTACTGTGCTTTATCCTCCATATTGGCCATATAGTATATCAATGACTCATGGGCTGCACCACACCTAAGAACAGGGCCTTGCACTTTTGATAGTTATTGATTTCAAATTTCAAAGTCTTGCTCTGTGGTTGCACAGTCATACAGTCATCATGGGCCTTAACCTTAACCTCCCCCCACCCACCCACACCCTCCCCAGCTTGGCTCTCTACCGGGGAAAGTAAAGGCAGGTATCTGCTGTAGCCATTAAACTAGCCTAAACAGTCATAAGCTGGCCTTTCACTCACTGTTAGGCTCAGAGCAGGATTTGTGCAGAAGAGCAGGTCCTCCCCAGAGAACTGGATAATGCTTTTCACCCAGAGCAGTGTTAGATAGAAGAGCAGGTTTAATAATAACATAATTATTTTAATCTGCAAATGCACTTAAGAGTATGTTAGAAGAGCAGGTATTTTTCACATAGAACAGAATGATTAATTTCACTCCAGCTCACTCAGAGTGGAGCTGCTTACAAGAGCAGCTTACTCCAGAGAACAGGCCTCCTTCTGTATGCCACTACTGATTGACTCAGTGAACCCTGAACCCTGAAGCTTGGGGCTTTCTGAACCACAGAGCGGTTTCCTGCAGCTCAGAGGGTCCATTCCCAAAACCAGCTTCTGGAATTAACTGTGGGTGATTACCATGGGGGGGGGGAGTTGGGGAGGGGGGGGATGACGGCTGCCAAGTTGGCGAAGAAGCTTTTGTGTGTGCGGTTTGTGGAGAGCCTCTACTTATTCAACCTTTGCGATTTATATAGCCTGTTCCAACACTCCCGGGGGGAGAGTAATCTAGCTGTAGTGTCCGTTCGTGCTGAGAGTGATTGCCGATGTTGTCTGTTTTTGGAACATGTCGCTGTGTATAAGAAACCCCCCTGAGATTTGGGGGGAGAAACAGAGACAGCAGCTCATGCTCTCCCCTGTCTTTGCCCCCCCCCCCCCCGCAGAAACAGTGTAAGAGGCTGTGGTGCACCAGTGCAGAGGGGGACCATAAAGGCTGTCGCACCCAGCACATGCCCCTGGCCGACGGGACAGACTGTGGACACGGCATGGTAGGACACAATAAAGCGATGCGCATACACACGTAAACACACACACACACACACACATAACTGTGTAAAAAACTAACTAAATACACACACCCATATACACAGATTAGAGAGAAGCTGAAACCAGGCCACTGATCTAAGGTTTTCGTGTAGCTATGTGGTATTAATCCTCTACCAAAGTCAATAAACTCTGTGCTATAATGACATTTGTGTTCTATTTTGCAGAATGTGTTTGTGACTTTTTTTTAAATGAACACTTAATGACGCAAAACAATGACGGCTTATAAAACTTAAAAATGGACTTTAATCACTCTTTGTAATGCTGGCAGGACCTGCTAGACGCTGCAGAGAGAATCTAGGAGGTCTGAGAGGGTATTCTCTTTGATTCTGTGCTCATATCCCCAGGAAGTTTATGGTGAATGTACTGAAAGGTTTTTACCGTTTTACGCATTGCTTGTGCAGGCTCATGAAATGAAGCCTTGGTAAACGTATGTGGAGTTCATAAATGCTAACCTCTCAGAGTGTGCAGGCTGGGAGCTTTTGCATGCCGCTGTTCTGTGGCCAACGGCTTATGCTCTTTCAATTCTGTTCCTCTGCTTGTGAAATCATGATAGCCTTCAAAATACAGACTAAACATTTGCTTTGTGGACACAGCAATACTACTCCTGACTGAAACGTACTCAATTTTACCCGTCTGTGGAGAGAAAAATAAATATATGTATATGTATATATATATATACATGTATTAACTGTATTAACATTGTGACAATGAGATGAGAAGTAACTAAGTAGCAAAATGACTTGTATACTTATGATTCGATTCCTGTCATCCCCAGCTTGTTTCACATTGTAGAGAATTGTCTTGTGACCACCTTATTTCTGGCCAATCGGCTGAATGTTTGACCACATTGGTCATAATGAACTCAATCTCGTGCTGGATCACAGACGCATTTTTCTATGGAGTCTGGTTCTCCCCCCCCCCCCCCCCCCCCCCCCACCAAGGGAGTTTCTCATTGGCCGCTGTCGTAGTCCCAGTGTTGCTTTGGGGAGTGGAGAGTCTTTGCTGAGATGTGCTACAGAAATATTTAAATGAATAAATAAATGGATTTGATTTGATTGGGGGGATAGGGTAGCTATCACTACGCGTTGATGTTTCCCGGGGGTTGTAGGGGGTAACTCAGTGCTGTGAGTTGGGGTTTTACGGGATGGGGGCATGTGGGGGGGGCCGGTTTGGGGTATGTAAAAGGATCTAGGAAGGCCCTACACAGTCCAGTCACCTTGTGCTGAACCCATGACCTCGAACCTCTTTAAAATGCGGGTGTGAGGGTCAGTGGACTGTGGGTAATGGAGCTGAAGGCTGGGGGGTCCCACCCCCACAAAGACCCAAACACACACTCCTGGGGCTGAGAGCGTTAACCCTGTCTCATCCAGACTGTCCCAATGCAAGACAACCAGCCCTGGTGTGTGTGTGTGTGTGTGTGTGTGTGTGTGTGTGTGTGTGTGTGTGTGTGTGTGTGTGTGTGTGTGTGTGTGTGGGTGTGGGTGTGGGTGTGGGTGTGTGGGTGTGTGTGTGAGCTTGCGGCGTGTGTGCACAGGAGAGAAGGGGTGAGAGTATATGCTTAATTGTGTGGGTTTTCCAAGTGTGTATGTGAGACAACGTGTGTGTGTGTATGTTTGAGTGAGTGTGTGTGTGTGTGTGTGTGTATAATAGTGCATGCATCTGTGTGTGTGTATGTGGGTGGGTGTGTGTGTGTAATAATATAAGTACATGTCACATGTTTCCCAGGCAGGGATTAACACACGTTAAATAATGAAGTGTTATCGTGGGTAACGGAGGCATCCCATCATACCAGGTTGCCCATTTACTCATGAGATTCAGCAGAACCCCAAAGCATGACAGTCTGGCTGTCCTGT
The DNA here is from genome assembly GCA_019788955.1 of Albula glossodonta. Classification (NCBI taxonomy): domain Eukaryota; kingdom Metazoa; phylum Chordata; class Actinopteri; order Albuliformes; family Albulidae; genus Albula; species Albula glossodonta. The sequence goes on along the minus strand of JAFBMS010000014.1, from coordinate 3,422,122 downwards.
CTCCTGTACTGCCCTGACAACCTTCAGGCGCTTAATGATGAATGTAGAGGAGACGCTGACATCTGCGGTGCTTTGCCATTATTTTCTTATGCTGGCACTTTTTTTTGTAAATCATTGAAGTTAGAAGCGAATGAGACCTATGCAAAAAAACTGAGAGTCAGGAGACTCCGTTGGTATTCTAGGGTTCAGCACTGGATGTGGGTGATCACAGACCCCAAAACCTCCAGCGTCACGGTATCTCTGGTGCAGTGGCGTTTACTGTGTATGTTATGTAGATATGATGAAGACGTTCCAGCGCAGGGGTCTCTGCTGCAGGTGTTGCCATTAGCAACCTGAGCTGTGCTTTGGATAACTCTTTGACCCCTGCGGTACAGCGCGCAGTTTAAGCGTGCATCTCAGGGACTGTTGCCCTCCTGCATAGCCGCTGTGTTGTGGAAATAGAACATATTTTTTAAAAAATAGAAAGAAAGGAAAATAAATATGAATCTGCCATTGTGCTGCTGAAGGAACTGTGGTCAAGAACGACCCCAGGCTGAGAAGTAAAACGTTGTGCCGGTTGTTGCCTCTCTTTCTCTGTTTCTTTCCTCTCTCACTCTCTCTCTATGACCCCTTCCTCTATCTCCAGCGTTCTCTTTCTCTCTCTTCCTCGCTCTATCTTCCTTTCTGTGTGTGCTGAAAAATGTGACCCCCCCCCCCCAAAAAAAAAAAAAAGATGTGTTTTTCCCTTTTCATTCTCCTCTCCTTGTACCACCTTTGTTTTTAGTGTGGGGGGGGGGGGGGGGGGGCTCATGTCATCTTCTTCAGGCAGGGCCTTTGAAGTGCAGGAACCTGGGGGGGGGGGGGGGGGGGGGGGGGGGGGGGGGGGCGGGAGGAGGGAGGGGGCGCCGCAGCTCACCTGCCCCAGCAGGGCCTCTTTTATGTGGGGAGGCTGTGAGAGAAGAGGCCTGCTTTAATTGGGGATCTCTGGAGCTTCTCAGGGCTGCTGTCACTCCTATGGTTTCATTATCGGCCTGGGACGGGCGGCACGAGCGCGCAGACGGGGTGATATTTCTAACTGATTTACTTCGCTCCTGGGCCTAAACCCAGTCCCAGGACCCTACCATCTCACACATGCTTGACCGTTTATATTTTACGGCTGTTTATTTATTTATTTTATTTTATTTTTCTCCTTTTTTCGTCCTGGACGGCGCGCTGCACACGCGAGGCCAGTGTGATTGTAATTGATTTAGAGCGCGTTCGGCCCTGAGGGCCTGCTGTCTGGCAAGCAGGTGACTGTTTATGGCTTTGTATTTATTTTTTTCATTATCATTCTGGATGGAGTTTGTGTGCGAAGTCTGGGGTATTGCTAATTGATTTGCCGCTCTTAGACCAAAGTCGCGAGGCCCTGGTTTCTGGGCTCAGGTTGTGTGTGAGTGTGTGCGTTTGAATGTGTATGTGTGATTGTGAGTGCATGAGGGTGTGTGTTTGAAAAGGGGCTGTGTGTGTGTGAGTGTGTGAGTGAGTGATTGTGTGTGTGTGTGAGGGTGTGAATGTGTGAGGGCGTGGGTGTGTGTGAGCGTGTGAGTGTGTGAGGGTGTGAATGTGTGTGTGTGTGTGTGTGTGTGTGTGTGTTTGAACAGGGACTGCATGTGTGTGTTGGTGCTGTAGGCCCTGGTTGTGGGTCCCTGGTTTCTGGCGAACAGGTGAAGGTTTATAGCTGTGAGAGAGAGAGAGAGCGGCCGCTCGGTGATTGAAACGTGTCGCGGTAGTGGCTTCCCTCGAGCGAGCGCGGTTTGGGAAAAGTGCAGCCAGCCTGCGCTGTCTCAGCTGCCCTCTTTTAAGTGTCCTCTGTGAATCTCTCATTAGCGTCCACCTGCTGTGTAATTTCAGCCCATTAGAAGCTAACTTCATCTCTCGTAAATATTTCACTCATTGTGCTCCACAAAAAAGAGACAGAAAAGTGAAAAAAAGCTCGTAAAGAATTGTTGAGTTGCCTTCGGGCTTTTAGACCATATTAACCGTGTTTTTACTCATCAGAACACGTTTTCAGACAACCCAGCTCTTTCCCTTTTTTGGAGGGAAATAATTTTCCTCTTTTAGGCCAATAAATCTACCTCTCTATCTCTCTTCCCTTCTCTCTCTCTCACTTTCTCTGTCTCTTTATCGATCCACCTACTTCTTCTTCTCTCCCTCCATCTTCCATCTGTTTATCTCTCTTCTCTCTGTATCCTTATCTATGAGATTGTTGTTATTCAGGAATGTGTAGAGTAACACAAACAAATCTGAGTCCCCCCCCACGACTGTCCAACATAGCCCCGAAAAAATGCTTTACCAATGGGGATGAGTTTCAGCTCGAGTGCTGGCTGGCCTGTGGTAGGCGTGCGCGTGGGATCCATTCAGATTTTTCCATGGCGTGTCATTGGTCAGAGCTCCCGCCCCGTTAGCCAGTCCCCTCGCGCGGCGGCCGAATGAATAATCCCATCACATTACCCTGGCGGCTCTCCTGTCATGTGGCCCACCGGGCCGTAGGCTAACGAGGGCGGCCCATCGCTTGCGGTCTACAAATGCTGCCGCCGCCCTGCTCCCCAGCACGTCAGAGAGCGCTGCGACTCTTTGGGAATGCGGAGCTTGATGAATCTAGTCTCTTTCATCTGCCTGGGGGGTCTCGTTATGCCCCCCCCCCCCCCCCCCAGAAAAAGGTTGTTTGGGACCCCATCGGTTTCCTGGAAGACAGCTTTATGTGAGAGTATTGTCACAGAGCCTGGTGTCGGTCGCTCAAAGCATGAAGCATGAAAAGATCATTTATAACAGCCGTAGCAGAGCTGCAGAGCAACTGGAAGATGAAAAATATTGTTTATATTACATAGATAATATAATGAATGTGCTAACTCATGAATCAAAAAGATATGAAGAAAGTAAGAGGAGAAAACTTGGGGTTAACATGCAAAAAGGTATATTTTTGTTTCTTCTGCATATCAAGTCAAACAAAAAGAAAATAACCAAAAAAGTTAAGTAGAAAAATATGTGGATTTCAAGAACGTAAAGAATAAAAAAAGAAAAAAAAAGTTGAAAGTGCTTTGCTTCAAAGAACCTCAAAACCTCATACCACAATTTAAATTTAAAAAAGAATTGGTGACACATTACACATTATCAGCGCGCATTGTTCCTGTGTGAGGTAAACACCTGCACCTTGTCCAAAGCGTTCTGCCACACAGTGTCGTGTTACCTGTAATTGTGTGGGTCCGAGGCAATTAGACACTGCATGGAGGCCGTGGAATGCCAGCGGAAGGTTTCCTGGCAGAAGAGAATCCCAGAACTCAATTCTCCTGCTGTCAGTTTGGCTGTATTTCAGTTTGGTTTCAGTCCGTGGTTCATCTCAGGACGGGTTGGTCCTATAGTCTGTTTTAGGAACCGGTCCCTCCCTGGGTCTGGCTTTGGTTCAGATCAGGTCAGAATGCTCCTGTTTTGTGTTGGGCTGTATTTCGCTTCTCGCCAGCTTTCTCCCTGGGTTTCTGCCTTGAGGTTTATTTCAGGTCATTTGTGTGTCGGTAACTAGGTTGCAGATTTGATTCCTTGGTGGGACAGTTTGGTTGTGCCTTTGAAAAAGGTATGAAATCTGAAGTGCTTCACTGAATATCCAGCTTCATGAATGAACTTTAAAATAATAACAAAAAGAATTTTAGCTGTGTAAGTCGTAAACATGTAAGTCTAAGCACAGAAACATCAAGTAAATTTGAACCTGACCTTGTTTTACTGTGCCAAACACTAAGTTGTGGTACTTTGGTACAGAGATCCAGGGGAGACTGAGGGGAACGTGCCTTTGCATATCCACTCCTCTGAAGTGGGGCTTTGATTTTTAAAATGGTGGGGCTGGAGATGGGTGTCTGAGAATGCTTTATCAAACGCTCCTCTGAGGCAGCAAAACACACCAATAGTCATACCTGCATTAAATACTTTAAGATACTCTATCTACATGACTGGAGTTAAACCTGCAGACGCCGTGGCCCTCCAGGACTGGAGTTAAACCTGCAGACACTGTGGCCCTCCAGGACTGGAGTTAAACCTGTAGACACTGCGGCCCTGCAGGACTGGAGTTAAACCTGCAGACACTGCGGTCCTCCAGGACTGGAGTTAAACCTGCAGACACTGTGGCCCTCCAGGACTGGAGTTAAACCTGCAGACACTGCGGCCCTCCAGGACTGGAGTTAAACCTGTAGACACTGCGGCCCTGCAGGACTGGAGTTAAACCTGCAGACACTGCGGTCCTCCAGGACTGGAGTTAAACCTGCAGACACTGTGGCCCTCCAGGACTGGAGTTAAACCTGCAGACACTGCGGCCCTGCAGGACTGGAGTTAAACCTGCAGACACTGCGGCCCTGCAGGACTGGAGTTAAACTGCAGACACTGCGGCCCTCCAGGACTGGAGTTAAACCTGCAGACACTGCGGCCCTCCAGGACTGGAGTTAAACCTGCAGACTCTGCGGTCCTCCAGGACTGGAGTTAAACCTGCAGACACTGCGGCTCTCCAGGACTGGAGTTAAACCTGCAGACACTGCGGTCCTCCAGGACTGGAGTTAAACCTGCAGACACTGCGGCCTTCCAGGACTGGAGTTAAACCTGCAGACACTGCGGCCCTGCAGGACTGGAGTTAAATCTGCAGACACTGCAGTCCTCCAGGACTGGAGTTAAACCTGTAACCCTGCGGCCCTCCAGGACTGGAGTTAAACCTGCAGACATGGCAGCCCTCCAGGAGTGGAGTTAAACCTGCAACCCTGTGGCCCTCCAGGCCTGAGATGAACATAACGCAGGGGAGCACAGAAGAAGCTGATGCAACGCTGGGCTAACAGGTCCTCTTCCTCTCTGTGTCGGACTTTTAGGCTGTCATTAGTGTGAAATGAATGGGCCGGATTCTCAGCTGTTACCTCAATGCCTGCATATCTCACACCGTTTGCTGTCAGATCTGTACTCAAACATAGTTTTTAATGAGTACTTGTGCTTTTTTTTCTGTGTTTACTCACATTCTACCCCTTTGAGCCTGAGAATTGAGCATTCTGTATGAAATTACCTAAGTATAGTTTAAGATGTGCAGTCAGTGTTAGCAATTATGGATACACGTGTGCTCAAACTTTAACTGGGCAGTCCGGCAGCTTCACTTGGATGCCTGTTCATAGCTTTCATTGGGTTCAGATAGGTTATGATTGACAGCTAACTGTAGATCCTCCCATTATGGGGTTCACTCTCCCATATTATTTGTTATGAGTCTCCTTGGTTGCCATGACGGCATTAGTTTGGCGGACTGCAGATTCCCCTGATGGTGTGAACTTAACACCAGCGTGGAGAGATGTTGATTATGGTTTGGCTTGACTGGGGTTACCGACATGCATCATAGGAGTCGTATCCAAGCAACGCCCTGGGTAGCCAGGATCGGGGAGGGGGTGGGGTGATGGTCAAATCCGTTTCTAAAAGTCATTTTCGAGGATTGAGAAACACCAATCACATTCAAAGGAGGGCGTGGGGGCGCTGGAGGGAAGGAATGGAAATGGTTTTGACCTTCAACCTCCTGTACAGAGCGATATCCAAGCTGGCGTGTTATTTCCCAAGCGTGGATGGATTTAGGATTTAGGATTTGGGATTTTGGGGAGGGGGCGCTGGGGTGGGGTGGGGGGTGTGCATATTGTAGCCGTCTGTGGAGCGTGAACTCTCTCTCCCTGCGACTGTCAGAAGGGGAACATGAAAGGGCAGCGGAGGATACTGGCGTGTTAAAATGAAAGGCTGTGAGGTATTTAAGCGAGTATCTCAGCCCTATCATTCCTCACTGATGTATGTCTGAGAGGGATGAGGGGACGAGCTGTCCCAATTACAGAGCGCTGCCGAGCCCGGCTTAGCTCTGCAGGTGCTGCAAGCTTTTCCCCCTTTTTGTCTTCTTCTTTTTTGTTTGAGTGGTTGTTTATTTGCTGACCGTTGATGATTTTTGTTAGATATTCTTTTTCCTGATATGTTGTACTTTTTTTTTAGGGGGGAATACAGAGTTTTTGTGTGTGTGTGTGTGTGTTTGTGTGTGTTTCTGTCTGTGTTTGTGTTTGTGTGTTTGTGTGTGTGTGTGTGTGTGTGTGTGTGAGTGAATGTGCCTGTGTGTGTTTCTGTCTGTGTGTCTGTGTGTGTGTGTGTGTGTGTGTGCGTGTTTGTGTGCGTCTCTGTCTGTGTGTGTGTGTGTGTCTCTGTCTGTGTTTGTGTGTCATAAAACTCGTAATCCTGAACACATGCTGCAGCAGCTGGGAGCTCTTTCTCACTCGGCCCTCGGCCTTCACACGTCTCCCAGGCCTCTCAGAGATCCTCCTGGGCCGTCCCAGGATCATCCAGCAGAGGAGGGTGTGTTTGAGCCTTACGCAAGAGACCCCGCTCTCCAAAGCCCGATTCAGTGTAGTGTGTCTCTGCATCAACACCCTGTGTGCTGGTGTGAGGATGGATCTGGCCCCAGATACTGCCATCAGGAGAGCAAACACTCAAAACACACATCGCACACACACAAACAGTAAATGTGTTGTGGGGGGTTTTTATTTTACTTTATCTTTACAGGATTGAAACTAACGTTTCTATCATCAGCAGCCACTGTGTGTGTGTTTATTTGTGGGTGTGTGTGTGTGTGCGTGTTTGTTCTGCTCTGCATGTGTATTTGTGTGTGAGCATGTGTTTGTGCGATGTGGGTGTTTCTGTCAGTGCATTTGTTTGTGTGTTTCTGTTTGATTGTGGGTGTGTGTTTGTAGTTTACTGTGTGTGTGTGTTTTTGTTTGATTGTGGGTGTGTGTTTGTAGTTTACTGTGTGTGTGTTTCCATGAGATTACATCACTGGTCACTGTCTAACTCTCTCTCCGGTCTTTGTGTGTGACTGTCATAGTGTCCATGCTCCAGTTCACAGCAGGTCCCTTGGTTTGGACGGGTTTTTTGGGTTCTCGTGGGGGGGCAGAGCGTTGGTGGTCTGGACCCTCTGGACCAGAACATAACCCCCCCCCCCCCCCCCACCGGTGTGGAGGCCAGGGGGGCGAGACCCTGCAGGATTAGCTAACCACCGGTTCCACCAGGGCCTGCTGCTTTGTGTTACTGTCCCAGGCCTGGTGGTTGTGTGTGTGTGGGGGGGGGGGGGGGATTTGGAATCTTTTCCCTTTTCGATTCACTCTGGGAATGGAATTTAAATCCAACTCAGTTATGAGCCTGACAACCTGCTGTCTCAATTAACGCTGGTCATTAAACTCTGGAAGGTTCTTTACTGATGCACCAGTGGTCAGCTGTTACTTTGGAATAATTAGGAATCACCTCCCAATCTGAAGCAGGCATGGCAGGCAGAAAATGCTCAGGTGTGGGCAATCTAAACTATTCTGGCCAAACCGACCCCCTGAGGAGGCTGAGCACACCTGAGCAGGTAGCCAATCCAAACACCTCTGTGTCCTGCTATATCACTGTCCAAACTTTCATAATTTTACCCACACTCTGATTTCCGTACAGGATTCTGTGTAGAACTGTATTCTCAGGATTCTTAAAAAAAAGAAAGGAGGGTCCCCCCGGAGAAAAATGAAGAACGCTTAATTGTGCTAAGGAGAGCATTTCTGTTAGTTAACAGTTATTGACTCCAAAAGAAAAAGGCCCTCAGAAACACCTTCATGCTATGCCCCCCCCCCCACCTCATCCCAACCCAACCCAACCCATTTCAGTGGGCAATGATGCCATCCACCTTGTTAGCAAAACGACCAAAATGCATCCCCCTTGTTAACCTGCCATCCCCATTTTACATGTGTGTGTGTTGGTTGGTGGTGTGGGGGCAGGGGGGTGCTCCCATTGGGCCATCCCCCCCCCCCCCCATTCCCTCTCACCCCACCCCAGCCCCGGGGAAAGGTTTGATTAATAATCTCTGTCTTATTAATGTAATTATGAGAAACACACCGGGCCTGGTCTCACAGTCTGCGGTAGAAGCACCTCCACGCCTCCCTCCGACGCTCTCGCCCCTGAGTCGCGGCCTCCAGCCCAAATTGCCTGGATAAGCACATCCAGCTGTATAAATGGATGGGGCTCAGAAATGTAAGCTGTGCAAAGTGGAGCTGGATGAAGGGTGTTGGCCCAGCTAATGAGGTAATAGTGTAATTACTCAGAGAACACGACTCTGGCAGTCGTAATGGGGTGCTTTGGTGAACCTCTGCCCTGCGAGCCCGAATGGATTTTACGTTTTTTTTTTTTTTTATCCACCTTACGAGTGGGAGAGGCTGTTTATTTAAACCTCTGATTCCATTCCTCCCGTCAATGAAAAAAGAAAAGAAAAAAGGTGTTTCAAAGGGAGTAGTCATTGTAGGGAGTGTCTAACAGAGTCACGATCGGGGCATTTAAAACATTTGGACGACTGCAGTCTTTTATACAGGACTTTCCTTTGGTATAACCACTGGTAGTTCTTCAGTCATTCAAGCACCTGTGTAGACGCCTGTGGGGGGACCTAAAATCGGCCTCAGTGTGTGCTTTTTGATCAGGCACCTGTGTAGACGCCTGTGGGGGGACCTAAAATCGGCCTCAGTGTGTGCTTTCTGATCAGGCACCTGTGTAGACGCCTGTGGGGGGACCTAAAATCGGCCTCAGTGTGTGCTTTCTGATCAGGCACCTGTGTAGACGCCTGTAGGGGGACCTAAAATCGGCCTCAGTGTGTGCTTTTTGATCAGGCACCTGTGTAGACGCCTGTGGGGGGACCTAAAATCGGCCTCAGTGTGTGCTTTTTGATCAGGCACCTGTGTAGACGCCTGTGGGGGGACCTAAAATCGGCCTCAGTGTGTGCTTTCTGATCAGGCACCTGTGTAGATGCCTGTGGGGGGACCTAAAATCGGCCTCAGTGTGTGCTTTCTGATCAGGCACCTGTGTAGACGCCTGTAGGGGGACCTAAAATCGGCCTCAGTGTGTGCTTTTTGATCAGGCACCTGTGTAGACGCCTGTGGGGGGACCTAAAATCGGCCTCAGTGTGCTTTCTGATCAGGCACCTGTGTAGACGCCTGTGGGGGGACCTAAAATTGGCCTCAGTGTGTGCTTTCTGATCAGGCACCTGTGTTGACTCCTGTGGGGCGACCTAAAATCGGCCTCAGTGTGTGCTTTTTGATCAGGCACCTGTGAAGACGCCCGTGGGGCGACCTAAAATCGGCCTCAATGTGTGGTTTGGGTCCAGCACTGACTGAATACTCACCTCTTCAAATGAAATCCGCAGCTCCACCTGCCTAAGCCCTCCATAGCTACAAGATTATATACCTGCTGCGTGCCACTGATTTGTTGTTTATATAATTTTGTTATTTGCCTGTTACTAAGTGGTGGTTTCCCTTCATGGCTACACTGTGTATATTGATTTGTTTGACACTGAGGCCGGGATTCTGTCAACATTTTGTCCTTATTTTTGCCTCACAATCAAGCACAAGTGTTCAGTTTTATCTGTACCAGTGCAGTTTGGTGAGCTCAGCAATACTGTCAATTAACTCTCCAAACTGCTCTTGTAGCAAAAAGCATAAACTTTTATTCAGTTGTCAGTCAAAGTTAAGGACACATGCTGATTGAATGCCAGCCTTGATTGTTGAAATTCTTCGACATTTGAAACAACCAATGTGTTCTTCACGTTCCTGGTTTCTCTGTGGGTCTGTACTCCCCTCTGGTTTCTCTGTGGGTCTGTACTTCCCTCTGGTCTCTCTGTGGGTCTGTACTCCCCTCTGGTTTCTCTGTGGGTCTGTACTCCCCTCTGGTCTCTCTGTTGGTCTGTACTCCCCTCTGGTTTCTCTGTGGGTCTGTACTCCCCTCTGGTCTCTCTGTGGGTCAGTACTCCCCTCTGGTTTCTCTGTGGGTCTGTACTCCCCTCTGGTCTCTCTGTGGGTCTGTACTCCCCTCTGGTTTCTGTGTGGGTCTGTACTTCCCTCTGGTCTCTCTGTTGGTCTGTGCTCCCCTCTGGTTTTTCTGTGCGTCTGTGCTCCCCTCTGGTTTCTCTGTGGGTCTGTACTCCCCTCTGGTTTCTCTGTGGGTCTGTACTTCTCCCTGGTCTCTCATTGGGTCTGTACTTCCCTCTGGTCTCTATGTTGGTCTGCACTTTCCTCCTCTACAGTATTTTTGCACTTCAAACCTGATCCATCCACTTGTTTTGCATTGTTGGGCCCTCTGGGTAAGAGAGTCTGCCACATGCCTGCAGTGTAATGTAACATAATGTGAGGGCTTTTGTCCATCAGCTTAAGAGTGGGTCTTTCATTAGGGGCTTGCAGTGTACGGGCTTGTGCTGAGTGCTCTTAAAATCAGCCTCAGTGTGTCTATTTAAGGTAAGGTGTCGAGTGAGGTGCTCCTTTAAAAACTGCTTCAGTTTCAGTCTGTGGTCATGCTCGATTTAACTTACTACAAAATTACGTGGAGGTATAATTTGTAAAAGATTTTACAGTGTGTTAATAAAAGGCACGGTCAGTCCAATGTGTGAAATGTGGTGGAAGGGGTTAACGCACTGCCTGACCCCTGCTGGCTGGATAACAAATGAGAGGGTTTCCGGGGTGGGATTTTCTTCTTGTTACAAAAACAAGAACTCTGAGCTGTGATCTCTGAGCACGGTGCGTTCGGCTCACGTGCACGTGGAAGGCCTTCTCTGAATGTTTACATCACAAAAGAACGGCCCGGGACTCGGCAAGCTGCTCGTTAGTCCACCAGATTCCTTTAAGCTTCTGTCGGCGTGCCACTGTCAGGAATAATGAGCTCGTATTGCTGTGAAATGTGAAAATCTGAACTCTGTGTGCTGTGTTACCTGTGAACTCTGTGTGCTGTGTTACCTGTGAACTTTGTGTGCTGTGTTACCTGTGAACTCTGTGTGCTGTGCTAACTGTGAACTCTGTGTGCTGTGTTACCTGTGAACTCTGTGTGCTGTGTTACCTGTGACCTCTGTACTGCGTTTACTGTTAGCTGTGTTAGTTCTGCTATCTTAACTGTGAGATTTGCATGCTACATTAACTGCAAGCTGGTTGCAACATTAACTGTTAGCTCTGTGTGATATACTGACTGTGAGGAGAATGCTGACAGTGAGGAACTGTTTCAGCGATATGATATTTTTAACCACATTCTGTTAATGCTGATTTGCGGACTTTATAAATGTCTATAACTGAGGGAGAAGTCCTCAGTTATGTTATGAACACTTCAAGATCTTGTGCTTGCAGTGACAGGTGGTAGCAGGACAAAATATTCAGCAATTAAGCCAAATTTCAGTCGCCTTAGAAACATCTTCTAAAAATCTCTGTTCCTTGAAAAGATTTGGTTTTGGGTTTAGCAGATGATGGTTTTGTAGGCTGCACTCCTAGTGAATTGGGCCACATGTGCATTCTTGGTGTGGTTTTTTTTCAGCTGTTGTAGGAAAAGACTAATGTGAATTTTTGGTGTAATTTTGTGAGCAGTAGTTTTAGGTAAATTCCCATGCATGTTTTTGCCGTGGTTTTGTAGGCTGTGGTTTTACTAAAATGGCTGTTCATGGTTTTTGGTGTAGTTGCATTGGCTGTAATTGAAGTGCATTGGCCGTAGGTGCAGTCTGTGCCCAGTGTGTTTGAAGAGGGAATGCCCTGAGAGTATCCAGTGTGAGAGAACTGTAGTAACACCCCACAGCCGTACAGTGCGGCTGAAAGAGAGGAAACTCCCATCAGCGGCATGTGGTGTGTCGGGAGCAAAGTCACCCTAACTGGAGCACACGTCCACCATGATGGGAAACATAGCGCAGTGGTTTTCAAACGCAGGGCATCCACCACCACCGCTGAATGCTGGCATACCCCAGCTGGCGTAGTGAAGATAGCGTTTGGTTGTGATGCTGGCATTTCTTGACAGCACAACTGTACAATTTACATTACAGTTTAGAATCCCTGAGAAGTTGCAACTTACAGTGCAGTAAATGTTTTAGCCGATCATTGGAGGGTCATTTCTGATCGTTGTGACACTCTGAACAGTGAACATTCTACAGTGACACTTAAAACCTTTCATTGTCACACGTCAACACAATCAACACTCCATTGGGTCACTTCACAGTGTAAGTGAACACTCTTTTGTGTCCTTCCAAACAATGAACACTGCATTGTGACACTCCATTGTGACACGTCAGAAAGTGAACACTCCATTTCACCTTTCCTAGCGGCAGTGTCTGTGTATGTATTTGTAAGAGTGCCGGTGTGTTCTCCCCTTCCTCAGCACTGTAGACATGGGATGTGTGTGAATAAGGAGGTGGAGATGAGGCCAGTCCATGGGGAGTGGGGCCCCTGGGGGCCCTATAGTGCCTGCTCCAGGTCCTGTGGAGGAGGCACCAGGAGCACAGCCAGAGACTGCAACAAACCCGAGTAAGAGTCACGAATCCCTGCAACTCACTGAGTAAGAGTCACGAATCCCTCCAACTCACTGAGAAATGGTCACAAATCCCTCTGACTCACTGAGTAAGAGTCACAAATCCCTCTGACTCACTGAGTAAGAGTCATGAATCCCTCTGACTCACTGAGTAGGACTCACGGGTCCCTCTGACTCACTGAGTTAGACTCCTGAATCCATCTGACTGTGATCCTCTGAGCATAACTCCCAGATCACTCTGGCTCAGTAAGACTCCTGAATCTCTCAGAATTCCTGAATTAAACTCTTGAAATTCTGTGGCTCAGAATAAGTCGTAATAACTTGGTCACCCAGGTGAACACAGTTTAGGAAACCTGAATGTATATTTTTATCGTTTTGGCACTTCAGAACCTGTCTCCCGCTCCCTGTAACATGAAAATAGGGTGACCTCTGACCCCTGTGTTGCAGGCCCAGGAACGGCGGGAGGTTCTGCGTGGGCCGCAGGATGAAGTTTCGCTCGTGTAACACAGACCCGTGCCCACGGGACCGCAGGGACTTCCGGGAGGAGCAGTGCTCGCACTTCGACGGCCGACATTTCAACATCAACGGCCTGCCGCCCACCGTGCGCTGGGTCCCCAAGTATAGCGGGAGTGAGTGTGACACTGGGACGCCACCTCCTGCAAAAGAGATTTTAATTAGAGTTTTAATTGATTTAATTAGCATAATTAGCATGAAAAACAGATGGTATTTGTCTGGCTGATATCAAGACCACTTCTTATCAAGGAGAGGGAATTGCAGTAGGTAAAAAGTGTGATCTGTGGAAGAAGGGTCTTGTATAAAGATAAATGGCTGGGTCCTTAAGTACACTCAGCAGAAGTAAAGAATGAATTTCAGAACAGAACACTTCTTATCAAGGAGAGGGAATTTCTTTAAGAAAAAAGTGTGCTTTCTGGAAGAATGGTCTTTTGCATGAGCAGAAATGACCACAAAATAGTCTCGAAAAATCAAGATAAGATGAAAAAGACAAGATGAAAAAGTTTTCATTAAAATGTGGCTACACACTTTTGCCTTTGTTTTTATTTTCGTTGGAGGACAAAGTTAAGACGTAAAAGAGACCGACCCCCCGCTCGGTTTGCGTTAGCGTTAACGGGCACTGTGCCCTGCTTCCTCTGCAGTTCTGATGAAGGATCGGTGTAAGCTGTTCTGCCGGGTTGCCGGGACGACGGCGTACTATCAGCTGAAGGACCGCGTCATCGACGGAACACAGTGTGGCCCCGACACCGATGACATATGTGTGCAGGGCCTGTGCAGGGTACCGTATATATACATATATACATAATATACATAATCACACACCCACACATGCATTACACACATATACGCACAAATGCAAGAATGCACACTGATGCTCTCTATCACACACACACACACACACACGCATGCACACATATCAGTGTACTCATACTGTTCTCGTGTAGCACATAATTTATCACTTTAACTCTATCTGGGCCTGTTTTACTGTAGATTGGAATACATATAATATTTAATCACACGCATACACAAACACACACTCAATGTTGTAACACCCAATCTATCACTTTCACTGGTATCGTATGCTGTTTAACTGTAGATACAGTAGGAATCTGTGTATAACCATGCATATACGCACACATTCTCTCTCTCTCACACACACACACACACACACACACACACTCCCGTAATCGCACATATACATATGCAACAAAACTGTGTTTGCTTGCTTCCTTGATTGTGGGTGTGCATGCGTGTGCTTGTACTGATAATAAGTTAAGCAGTGTCTCAGTCCGTGTCACTGAACTTCACTTCGTCTTTGGGAGATGGAAAGGAGGAACATTTGTTCTGAACATAGAAAACGCTCAATCAAAATCACAGTTCAGTGATCCATCTCTCTGTTTTGCTCTTGCTCTCGTTGCTTGCTGTGTCGCGGGGTCTCGTTCTCCCAGCAAGCAGGATGTGACCATGTGCTGAACTCCAAGGCCCGAAATGACAAGTGTGGCGTATGTGGAGGTGACAACTCTTCCTGCAGAACCCTCGCCGGGACCTTCAATAACGCCCAATATGGTGAGTCACTCCCTTAATAACAGCCAATCAGCAAAGCCCTATACCAGTAACACCCAAACAACACCGCCCAATAGGTGAATCACTCCCTCAACAACACCCAATATGGTGGACCACACACACACACACAGCAAGACTCAATCAACATAGAAGGATGAATGTTCAGCACGTTTGGAAGAGGTGGAACTCTTTTTCAGTTCTGAAGGACTGTGGAACGCTCCACCTGTATGGAAGTGAAGGAATCCTCTCTAGATGCTGGGGGAGGGAGGTGACCTTGGATGCGGTAAAAACCCCTTTCTTGGTTTTGAAGGAAGGAGGAACACATTGTGTGCGTGGAAGTGGTGCGTTGGGAAGCCGGGCATCCTGGCAGAGACGATCTGTCACATTCCCTCCGCCCTGTAAATGAGCGTGCACGCCCCGACCCCTTCGCTTAACCGCATGCCTGTGGCTTGGGGAGTGGGGTGGCGAATTTCGCCGCCGATCTGCCTGGCTTCTCCCAGCCAAGCCAGGGGCACGGCAGCGCTGATCGTCTCGTGAGGTGACCTCAAAAATCCCCGGAGTGTCGAGGGGGGCTTCAGGGTTGGGGGTGGTCGGGGGACATGGCCTGTGGTCTCTGCTGACAGAGTATTCTGCAAGACTGCCGTACTTGCATTCTGTGTGTGTGTGTGTGTGTGTGTGTGTGTGTGGGGGGCCATGGATCTGGACTGCAGTCTGTGGTTTGGTGGTTTTCTCTACAGGGGTTCTTTCTCAGTGGCTTTTGGCTTCAGTCATTACAAGTGCTTATGCCCTTACACTGTCAATACTGGTTAGAGAGTGGGACTAATGAGTTAAAGCGAAGAAATTCTCTCTCTCATACATACACACACACACACACACACATACTCCTACGCACAAGAACCTCTTGTGTTCTTTTTATTTGTTTTCAAGACAGTTAAGTTGGAGCACAGGAGAATGTGTTTATTCTCCATTTTTATGAGATAAGCAGCTAATCCGCGCTTTCTCTTTTGTCTTTTTTTTGTGAGAAAAGTTCCATCTCCGCTTGGAATTTGATTTTAAGAGCGTTGCAATCAATGACAACAGAACAGCTGCCATCACTGCTGAGTGGTTACCTCCCAGCAACGTCAGTGGCTCAGAAAAGATGATACACTCAAAAATACTGAAAGATTTCTGTCGTAATTAAATAATAATTGTAAATCTTGTTGCTGATGTTTGATGGACGCTGAGGAGCAAGCTTTACGAGTACTGCCCCCGAGTGGCAGACTCAGGTAAAACAGCCCGTGTCTTCTAAATTTTCTGCCAGAGAAAAAGCGGAGAAATTACAGGGGTACTCTCATGTGTTCGCTTGTAATTGCAGATCATTTTAATAGGAAAACAGAATGACCTCTCAGGAGACAGAGGCCCGTTCGCTTCCAAGTGTGAATTTTTAATCCTGCAGGTTGGATCATTTCCAGCCTGGAACATGGATCCTGGTGGAGCCATGAAATCTGTGTGGGGATCAGGGTAAAAGTGCCATGAGCCTGCCGCTTTTGGCATGTGAAAGTCCGCTTTTCCACGTAGATTTACTTTTTGAATTCTTTTTTTTCTTTTTCCAGGTTACAATGTTGTAGTGAGAATCCCTGCTGGAGCGACAAATATCGATATAAAACAAGTCAGCTACTCTGGAAAACCGGAGGACGATAACTACCTCGGTGAGTCAGTGAGTGAGTCAGTGGGTAAACCAGTGGGTGAGTGAATGAGTGAGTGAGTCAGTGAGTGTGTGAGAGGGTGAGTGAATGAGTGAGTCAGTTTGTGAGTGAGTGAGTGATTGAGTGGGTGAGTGAATGAGTGAGTAAGTTTGTAAGTGAGTGAGTGAGTGAGTGAGTGAGTGAGTGAGTGAGTGAGTGAGTGAGTGAGTGAGTGAGTGAGTGAGTGAGTATTTGGGTAATTAGGTAGGTGAGTCAGTTTGTGAGTGAGTGAGATAGTGAGTGAGTGGGTGGGTTTTTGGGTAATTAGGTAAGTGAGTCGGTTAGTAAAAGAGTGAGTGATGATCACTGTACTCACCAAACTGTTTGTGAAGAGATCAAAAATGGCAAGGGAAAAACTTTTTTGTTTTCGTGTAATTGTAAGTTAAGGATAAGGACAAGATGTTGATTGCTTCCTAGCCTGAGATAAGGACAGAAGTTGTGGTGAATCTAGTACTGAATCAAAACATTTGCATTCATGTGTAAGACAAAACAAACACTGACTGAATCTGGGTAAAATTTAAGGACAAAATTTTGAATGAATCTGGGCTGAAGATGGAAAGAGTGATGTGTGCTGAGCCGCTTCCTCTGGAGCAGCACAGCCCTGGTAGATACAGAGGGCTTGGGAGAATGGAGTCTCCTCTTGGCGTTGCCGTGGGGACGGTCGTCCCAGTGAACCGAGTGACCGCGAGTCACAGGGAATGAGGGTAGGGAGACGGTAATTAGACACACGTGTGGCCAGCGCAGATGAAAGCGCATGGAGGCGCAGGAGGAGATGGGGTGGCGATAAACGCCCCTATTTTGAAATTTGTTAGCGATGTCGCTCGGCTGACGCAGACCTTTGCTTTCATCCTCACTCTCCTGCGTTTACGCTACGGGGGACCCCACCCCCTACCACCACACCGGCTCCCCCAAAATCAGGGGAGCCCGTCTGGGACTTGCAGAAACGTGGTGATAGGTGGCCTTGCCAGCACTCGTTTTAGTTCAGGACAAGCCTGTGAAACCCTAAACCAGCCGTGTGCAGGCTTGAATGTAAACAAGATGTTTCTCAAGACTGAAGCACATACGAGTGCTTTGACATGGTTTCTGACATTATAATTACTGCATATTTTTTCAGGGAAATATTCTGTTAATGCTGTGTGTGTGTGTGTGTGTGTGTGTGTGTGTGTGTCCATATGTGGTAAGTACTTGTATATGTGTGTGTACACTTGCATGTCTTTCTTTGCTTGTATTAGTGGTTGTTTGTGTGTTGTGTGTGTTTACTCTGTGTTTGCTGGGTGTGTGCGCGTGTGTGTGTTTGTGTGTTCTAAACAAAGTCTTCATTTCAAACAATTTCCCATCATTTTTCCTATAAAGTGTTAATGCAGATTTCCCCCTGTAAATGAAAAGCAAATAATATGTAATTGCCTGTTCATTGTTTACTGTAGCTGCCTGTTCAGTATTCACACAGTTTGAGTTCTTTGGGTGTTTGCTCTTTTGTCAGCATTATCCGATGGCCAGTCGAATTTTCTCCTGAATGGGAACTTTGTCGTGGCCATGTTCAAAAGGGAGATCACTTTTAAGGGAACGGTGATCGAGTACAGCGGATCAGACACCAAAGAGGAGCGAATCAACTGCACAGAGAAGATTGAGGAGGAGCTGGTGGTGCAGGTCAGTCCTCAGACTGCGTGAGAACTAAAAATAATCAATAAAAGTACAAAAGGAGTGTGGACTACCCTCTATCCTTACCAAAAAATTCAAACTGTTCAGATACAAGAAACCACATGAGATGAGTCAACCATCTAATCAACCACCGATGAATTAAGCTCAGAGTAAAAATGAAAGCCACAAACCATTTGGCTCTATGGGACCTGGACTGAAGATCCCTGCTTTATTGTGGTTTTGGAACTTTGTTTATGACTCAGAGGTTGCAGGTTCAAATCCCAGGTGGGGCACTGCAGTTGCACCCTGAAGCAAGATACTTGAAATTGCTTCAGCATGCATGCAAAAAAATGTAATATAAAAAAACGTACACGTTGTTGTGGATAAGTGTGTCCGTCTGCCAAGCAAATAAAAAGATGAAGAATAAATGTATGAGTTTAAAAAGGTAATAGTTGTTAAAATTCATTATTCAAGGGACCTTAAAGTACCATGTGGAATGAATGCACCCTCGTTTTTGTGATTTCCCTTGTGAAACCCTCCTCTTCTCTCCTCTGCTGTTTTTTTTTTCTCTGCTGCAGGTTTTATGTGTTGGGAACTTGTACAACCCTGACGTACGCTACTCATTCAACATCCCTATTGAGGTGCACAAGGAAGGGTTTGTGTGGGACCCCTCGGGACCCTGGATGGAGTGCAGCCGAATGTGCCAGGGTACTGTGGAGGAAGGGGAGCCCTTCCTAATTCGTTTCTACCTCACGTCTCACCCGAGTGGTACAGCCACCTCGCCCGCCTCCCCCAACTCCAAAAAAAAAAAAAAAAAATCTTGCTCAGACCCGGTTTTATGAACGTTGTCAGTTTCTCTGTTAGTCATGAACGTACAGTATGTGCGTGTTTGAGTAGCGTCTGTGTTACCGTGACACCCCCCCATGAAGCACAGTGTGATTTGCGATTGAATCGCATCGAGGACGCTGCATGGGTTCAGTACTGCGGTGACAAAGCTGCACAGCGGCAGGTCTCTGAGAGTTCCCAGGCTCAACCCCCACCCCCCCCCCCCCCCCCCCCCCCCCTCCCCAATGCAGTACACTACATATAGAGCTGGAAGGGCCGCGGTGTAGAATAATAGGTAGAAAACTGTCCTTGTATCTTAGTGGCTGCGGGTTCAGTTCTTACCCAGGGCACTGCCATTGTACCCTTGTTGCACCTACCTCACCCCATGAAATATTCAGCTAATGTGGATTGTGTATAAAATTGAAGGCTGCTAAATTCCTGAAGTCATATAACATATAGAAGGGGAAGGGGGGGAGGGGCAAGGAGACACAGAAACCAGATCCTGACCAGGGGGCCATGGGAACGAGCAAGTGTCCCCTTCCGCTGCCACACCTGGTTGAGACTGTGATACAAAGGAGACAGTGTGCTGGACTCATAGGGCGCATTTGTTGCACCCTACACCCCCCGCCAGTGCCCCCAGCCCCTGCAGCTGGCTGCGCAGGTGCTCCATTCGATGGCAGTATATCACTGTAACCCTGGCGAAAATTGGTGCTGACACAGACGAGCTCCATCGCCTTCCAAAACGGGGTCTACCAGGGCTCTCAGCAGGGGCCCATCTAAACAGGGTCTCCCAGAGCTTTCAGCAGGGGCCCATCCAAATGGGGTCTCCCACTCCCTGTTTGTTAAGTGTAGTTTTTGTGATATTTTGTTTTTTTTATATTAAGTTGCCATTGTAGAAAAAACATAGGAACTTTTACTTAAATTTGTGCCATTTCTGAGTTTGGGCTCACCACTTTCGCACTGCCAGTATATCAGGGCTGTGTAATTATCAAGTATGTTTAGTGTGGCTAAAGCTTATCTAATGCGATGTAATGTAATTATCATTTTCTCATTTCCTTGAAAAGCAGACATTTTGGAAACATGGAGTTTTTTTGGAGTCTTTTTTTTTTTTTTAAGACACTTGGGATTTATTTATGGTTTCTCTTCAGTGGTCATGGTGTAGTAGCGTAACGAAGGAGACTTTTTTACGGTGATTTGGCTGTAATGTCCTCTGCTGGAAAGGAACAGAGATTAACAGGACATTATGCTTAATGTTCGGTTGACATGTTCCAGGGACAGAGAACCCCATAAAAAAGAGAAGAAAAAAAGGAAAATGCATCTGAGAAGGGGGCAGAGAAAAATATCAAGAATTTTGATCAAATAATTTCAGGGGAGAAAAAATATGGTCTTCTAACTGGTTAACAGATGTGTGCTGCTGTTTTTTTTTTTTTTTTTGGTGATTTTTTTCAGCCTTTTTGTTCTTCTACTGCAGGGGCCTCCAGAGTACATTAATATTCCAGTATGGGTGTAGGGTGCTGTTGTAGCCCAACATTATAGTATGAGGTTCAGTCCAAATCTTGATTTAAACCACTATTAGTTTATTAGCTGAAATAAGTGTTTAAATACCAGACTTTACTCGAGCCGCACTTGTAAAGTTTATAAATATGACCCCGACAAACTACTGCTAAACTTTGGTGGTGAGTACCTGAGCAGACGGGATGAGTAAGTGATGAGTAATTGGTAAATGGTGATGAGTAAATGGTAGCTAAATGTTGGTGAGTAATTAAGTAAGCTGGAATCTAATTGGAAGCAGCTAGTCGTAGTGAAAAATTTGAAATCTGAGGGCCAATTAAGTAGTGTGGGGGAAGAAACCACCATACTTTGCAGATTACTATAAATACACATTGAGTTTTTCTTCTGGGTTGGAACTAAAGCCTGTACCCAAACTAACACATTTTCTGTTCTGCTGTTCTTCGAAAACCTCTGTTAGCAGGATTAGGGTTTTTCACTGCAGTGCCCTGAAGTCTCGCTCTCTCTCGCCCCCTGTAGGTGAGCGCAGACGCAGGGCGGTGTGCATGCGGAAGAGCGACCGCCTGGTCGTGTCAGACCAGCGCTGTGAGCACACCCCACACCCAGGAGGGGTCCTTGAACCCTGCAACAGCGACTGTGAGCTCAGGTGAGCTCCACCCTCAACCCCCCCCCCCCACAGAGTTATGTTTTTCATACCAACATTCAGCCACCAACCAACACAGAAGACGTATGTATACTGTGTATATTCGTAGTAAATTGACCAGTTATGGTACAGACACAAGGTACAAGGTTTTTACTTGAACACAGAAAACAGTGTCTCACGGAATCCCCTGGTGGCACCAAGTTAACCTCTTAACTTTAAACTTTTGACATTTTAACTTAACCTGTGGTGTAATTAGGTAGCAGTTACGGCTGTGGTGTCTGGGGGTGGTATGAGCTGTGAGCCGCGGTCGCAGGTGGTGAGTGCTGTCTGTGCATCCTTCCTTCACCAGGTGGCACGTGGCGGGCAGGAGCGAGTGTTCGGCGAAGTGCGGGCCGGGCTACAGGACGCAGGATGTGCAGTGCGTCCGATACAGCCTGCTGAAGCGACAGAGCGATCTGGTGGACAGCAGCTCCTGCGGCCACCTGCCCAAACCCCCGGGCAGAGAGCCCTGCCACGGGGACTGCCTGCTGCAGAGCTGGCACTATGGCCCCTGGTCTCAGGTCAGTGCACAGCTGGAAACACATTGCCTGGTTTCAGGTCAGAACCAGACTGGCTGATCTCAGGTCAGCGCATAGCTGACACTATGGCCCCTGGTCTCAGGTCAGTGCACAGCTGGGGACACAGTGCCTGGTATCAGGTCAGAACCAAACTGGCTGATCTCAGATCAGTGCAGAGCTGTCAACGCAGTGCCTGGTCCCTGATCAGGGCCAAACTGGCTGATCTCAGGTCAGTGAAGAGGTAGAAACACAGTACCTGGTCTCTGATCACTGCAGAACTGGCTAATCTCAGGTCAGTGGACACCAGTACCTGCAAATAAGAGGTAATAGCACAGCACAATAGCTTTCACAGGTACTGTATAGGTACAGGGGTAAGGGTGAATGAAATCCTGCCTGGGTGACCCTGCCTTACGTTTCCACTGAGGTTCTGCGCCGCTGTTGACTTTCAGTGCTCCAAGACCTGTGGGCGGGGCACACGGACCCGAGACTCCTACTGCATGAACAACCTGGGGCGGCAGCTGGCGGACCGTGAGTGCACAGAGCACCAGCGGGTGGCGACAGAGAGCTGCAGCAGCATGGCCTGCCCCGACTGGGCCAGCAGCGAGTGGAGCGAGGTGCCTGTCCAATCACAGCCTTGACGCACCCAGTCAGCCAATCAAATTACAGCTCTGATGCACCCAATCAGCTCATCAAATC
This sequence comes from Albula glossodonta, assembly GCA_019788955.1. NCBI lineage: Eukaryota > Metazoa > Chordata > Actinopteri > Albuliformes > Albulidae > Albula > Albula glossodonta. Next base: position 3,400,124 of record JAFBMS010000014.1, on the reverse strand, counting down.
ACAGCCTTTGCACATACAATTAGCTTTTTGGTCTGTTAATATGTCAGTTAGTTGATCTGACAATCGTCCAATCAAGAAATTTACTCAGTTAATCATCCCAACAAGCCAGTTGTCCAATCAGATGAAAGTCCAATAAGGATATCATCCAGTTAGTCATTAAAATGCTTTACTTGAGGTTCTTTATGACGGAATAATTACATAAGGTGTAAGAGAGAAAATTTCAGAGAAACAATGCAATGAAACATTACAACTACAAAATGACATTGAATCAAAAAATTAACTGAACATAACATATTCTCTTTGTCTCTCTCCTTCTGTATCATTCTGTCTTTATCTCAAACAAACGCACTTACATACACACACTCTGTCTGTTCATCTCTCTCTGTTTATGTCTATGTAACTTTCTACTTCTCTCTTATACACACACACACACATGCACACTCTCCCTCCCTCCATCCCCTCCTCCCTCTCTCCCCCTCGGCCCCCCGGCGCAGTGCATGGTGACTTGTGGGAAGGGCCTGCGCCATCGGCAGGTCTTCTGCAGGCTGAACCAGGAGACCCTGGGCGACCACCTCTGTGACCCCGGGACCAGGCCCCCCACGGTGGGGGGCTGCCAGCTTCCGGAGTGCTCCTCCTGGCAGGCTGGAGCCTGGGGGATGGTGAGTCCTTCACCCCTGGGGGGGACAGCGGCGGGGGGTGGGGGTGTCTCTGTGTGTGCTGGCCTCCCTTCCAACCACATGCATGATGGGTATGTCTCTCAATGGCCATAGGGTAACTGCGAGTGTGTGCTGGTGGTGTCTATATGTCGCGTTCAGCTAGCCAGGTACATTTCCACGGGGTAACAAGGAATTCAAATATGGAGCAAAATGTTAAAGATTTGAAGGTGAAGCGTTGCAATAAGTTGAATAAGTTGATCATAAAAAAAAAACTTTGAAACATGTTTTGAACAACCTGACTTGGATCAGGAGATTGGCTGTAAAGAAAACCAGTGAAGACAGACATCCACCCCAGGAATGAATGTGGGAACCCCCTCTACAAACAACCCTGAGGGGCCCGGGGGGAGGGGGGGGTTTATGTGTGACGAAACGAGGGGCGCAACTGCCATGCACCAACCCCACGACCCAAATTCTGATTTACTCCCCCAGGATACGAGTTCAGACACACAAAACACCCCCAGGGGAGAGAACTCTTCAGAACACACACACGGGACTGTAACTCACAAATCCGTCAGACCCTCCAAACGCACCTCCCTCCCACAGACCTGACCGCCCCTCCCACACATCCATTAAATGCTCTGGACAGTCAAACAAACACTTTTACACCCGCCAATAAAACAGAAGCACTTCCAATCAAAGGTCTTTCGCGTGTTCATTGCACACTGCTTGTAAAGCTATATAAATTATGCATAATATTAAATTAGTACAGTACTTATGTATATATATATACATATATGACCACATAATTCTGTATTGAGAGGGTAGTAAATTCTGTTGTAAAACAGAGAAGTAACCATAAATTTACTTCAGCGAGGAAAACTTGCTAACATATGGAAAAGATTAATACCTTAATTCAGCCATAATTTAAAAATAAAACCACCTAATCTCTCTCCATACGCTGACTTATGCAGGATGACACATTCTAAAACCAGTAACGTTTTTGTATCTGCAGTTGGAGGAGTCACTTTATGTGCAGGTCAAACCAAAGATTGTGAAATGATTGACAGCAAATGGTAGCTCCACCCACAAATGTCAATGAAATGAAATTATATGATCTTAAAGCATAATCAAACCTCTTTGGTGAGTTTCATGCGCAGTTCAGCTGCTGTATCTTTAGGGATCTCAGACTTGCCGCCTCTCTCCCAGGTGCTTGCTGGTTTTTAACATTGCCACACAATGTTTTGGCATGCTTCCTGGTGGTGAGACTTATTGCAGGATTTCTGCTGTGAACCTTAAAGGTGAGGAGCAGTGCATTAAAGAAAGGCCTTTTTGCTGAAGTTCCCCTTTAAACAGTGTTCTGTGCTGGACTCTGCAGTGTGCGGTTACCTGTGGCCATGGTTACCGGATGCGGGCCGTAAGATGCATTTCGGGCGCTTATGGGGAGACCGTGGACGACCGGGAGTGCAATGCAGCCGCCCGGCCGAGGGACAGCCAGGTAAAAATCACAGTGCCCCCCCCACCCAAGCCCCAACTCTTGTCCCTGCACCCCAAAACCAAAAAAATCACTTTCAGATTCAAACATATTCAGCTTTTTCTCCCCATCTCTGACTTATAGTGCTGCTAGTTAAAAAAGAGCCAGAAAAAAACTCTTGGAGATTGAGATTGCCTCCAGAGACTGAGCAGTTGAGTTGGCCTCCCTGTAATACCCACTGATGTTGAATTATTTAAATTTAATTGAATTTATTTATTCCTGTCCACCTGGACTTGATCATTCTCATGATCTGCCAGATGTAGCTTGTTAGGGTATTGCTGATTCAAAAAAGACCTGAGACTGCCGCTGGTCACTGGAGATTAGTTGCATGGCCTGTTACAGTTACAGTTAATGCACCCTTTTAATTTTAATGCAACGTAATTCAATTTGGTTCATAATTTCATCATGGGCAGCATATGAATTAAAAGCTCACAAACAGCATGCACTTCATGGTAGCCATGTTAGCTAACGGGCTACTTTTCATCGGCAACCCCAGTTTTAGCCCTGCAGTTTTCCATGTGTACTGAGTAGCTATGAAGTGTTTATTCGCTAATATTATGGGTACTGTGGTTTATTTTAAATTGCATTAATAAGGTCATTGAGCTGTTGTTGCGGTGTGGGTCAGGCTGACTGGTAGGCCCATTGCTTTGTAATGTACAGTGCTGAGTGCAGTGCAGCACAGTGCAGCGCAGCGCTGAGTGCAGTGCAGTGAGTATCTGTGTGTTTTGGGAACAGGACTGTGAGCTCCCCACCTGCCCCTGGGCCCCCCCAGCCCCCCCGGCCCCCCCGGCCCTCAGCACAGCTAACCCTGACATTCAGGGGCAGCTCATTTTTCAGTGGAGACACGGGTCCTGGACGACGGTAAGAGCGTAACAGCATTCTCCATCTGTTTCCCTGTGATCCCCTCTCTTTCTGTCTCCATCTCGCTTTCTCTCCATTTCTCTCTTTCCCCATGTCTTCGACCCCCACTCTCCTCTCCCTCCCTTTCTCTCCCTTTTTTATCTCTCTCCTCCCTCTCTTCCTCTATGACTCTCTCCCTCCTTCTCCCTCTCTATCTCTCACTATCCCTGTCTCCCCCCTCTCTCTTTTCCTCTTTGCTGCTCTTCCTCTCTCCTTTTTGCCTTCCCTTTCCTTCCCCCCCTTTCTTCCCCTTCCTCTCTCTCTCTCTCTCTCTCTTTCTCTCTCTCACTCATTCTTCGGATTGTTTTCCCTCTCCTGCAAATGGAGTCCAGACGGTCGGTCTCTGAGCGGGGGATGTGATGTCAGACGCGCAGCAGCAGTGGTGTGATGCTGGGTAGCCTCGCTCTTCCCAAATTAAATCCTGGAAGCTGTGGTCCCTTTGAAAAGAACAGGCTCCCGGCCCCTCCCTCTCCAAAGCAGGATTAAAGCCCTCTGCCACTAATTTTCTGAGGTTGCATAAAAGTAGCATGTGGAATTTATGTGATATCACTATGTGTCGCGGCCATTTGTTTGGGCAGAGTTGTGATTGCTGTTGGTTTTTTTTTTTTCCACCTTGGTGATGTTTGCAATTTCCCATTTGCTCCCTCTGAGAGTTACGGTTTCCTCGAAAGCATCTCATGTGTCCGGAGATGACTTTACTGCAGAAGGGCCATAAGCCGGAAAGTGCCGGAAAGGACCTCTGAGCTGACCTGTGACTAAACGGTGCTCCGGCTTTCCAGAAAAATCCACCTACGTGTGGTGGAGATTGCTGTCGCAGAACCCAGATATTTTTGACGTTTTAGCTTTGATGTGAGTCGTGTAAACAGACTGTGCATCTGGTGTCTAAGTCCTATTTACAAGGTCGGTTTTCCACTGAACTCAGTTTACGTCATAAATTTTCCTCCATGATATTTTTAGTGTTGTTTCTGTATTTCAGTGCCAAAATATACTTCTTTATGTCCAGGGGTAAAAAAGAATGTGATTTTCTTTGTGGATTTAGACAAAATTAAAGAAAAAGTGGAACTAACACTTTGAAACATAGTTATGGGAGATTGAAGCTTCATGAACCCCCTGGAGGTTCAGTGGTTCAGTCTCTGTTGGAGCTCCAGTGAACTGTCAGTGAACTGAATTATATGAACAGACCATAGACTTTTGGTCTCCACACCAAAAACAAACAAAAAACGAAACGATTGCTTAAACTCGGTCAGGTATTCCATTCAACCGTTTGTGGTGTAGTGAGAAGTAATTTTTCCCATCAGCACCACAGCTTTGAACAGACTGGAGTCAGTCATATGGAGAGAGGTGTCACATAGGAACAGCTGGAAGGAGGGGTCAGAAACATGTCCATAAATGGATACCAGGGTCCATGGTAACAGTTTTGATGTCCGTGGTTGTTTGCTCAAAAACATTAACACTTGTGTGCTAGGTGGAAAAAAAAAGTTAGAGAAATGGCACTGTTTCTATTGTAAGACTGGCAAAGGCATAAAATGCTTATAAATGTCTGTTCATGGAGTCTTGCAACGTTTTGAAGTGTTTGTTGTGGAGGACGATGGTGCCAAGTCCTGAGTTTAGTGGTTTAGTGATATAGACTGCGAGATTCATGGGTATGTCATCAACTATGTGTCAAAATTCAAAGGATTGTGGGATTGAAGGTGCTCTCCAGTGCGTGCCACAGCTCAGGATTGTAGGATTGACGTGTCCTCCTGTGTTAGCTGCAGCGCAGAGGATTGTGGGATTGATTCATTTGTCTTTCCTTTGTGTGCCTCGGTGCAGGGGATTATGGGATTGATGTGTCTGTCTTTCCTGTGCATGCCTCAGTGCAGAGGATTGTGGGACTTATGCGTTTGTCTTTCCTGTGTGCCACAGTGCTCCGTTTCCTGTGGGCAGGGGAAACGGGCTCGCTACGTAAGCTGCCGGGACTCCCAAGGGGGTGTGGCGGACGAGTCTTACTGCGCCCACCTCCCCCGTCCCCCAGAATCCTCTGAGTGCTTCAGCCCATGCGGCCAATGGCGTACAGGGGATTGGTCTCCGGTAGGTCAATACGCATCAGTGCCTTAGCCATGAGTAGACACATACACTCACTGTTCTGGGAATGTTGTTAGCCGGGTCTGGCCCTACTGTCCGTATGAATCAACTTTTATATATTTTGTATATTAATATGCTTTTAAGTGTCTTTGGGTTAGAAGAATCGGCTAAATGACTGTAATGTGTCATTCATTGCTTTAATCAAATTGAATGTGGAAGAATAGTGTAGTGCCATGTAGCTGTGCAAGTTTTTTTAGTTTTGGCTTTGTCATTAGGAGACTGTGGCCTGAACTAAATTGTCATGATCTAAACTGGAGTACTCTAGAACGTTCCATGGCAGTGTGCCCTGACTGACTGTTTGTTTGTTTGTTTGTTGTCCTGGCAGTGCTCGGAGACGTGCGGCGTGGGTCGCTCCACCAGGCAGGTGATGTGCAGTAACTATCACCAGCAGGTGGAGGAGGGCTTCTGTGACCCGGACGAGCGCCCCTCCACAGGGCAGGAGTGCAGCTCCGCCCCCTGCCCCTCCGTCTACCACCTCCGGCCCAACGACCAGCCAACTGTCTCCCATGCCGACTACCCGCGTCGCCCCAGCAACCACCCGGGCCACAACAGCTGGAACGTTCCGTCTGCAGACCACCAGTGGAGGACAGGGCCCTGGGGAGCAGTATGTGCACAACTCCCTCTGAATGTGTGTGTGTGTGTGTGTGTGTGTGTATATCTGTGCATGTATGTTTTTGCTGTATTGCTGTTGCTGCAGTATGATGTTGCTATGGTGTTATTAAGGTGTTGCTATGGTGTTGCTGAGTTGTTGGAATTTGGTCGCTGGTTCAGCTGTTACTTTGATATTGATGGTCTAAGTGGCCGGTTAAGTGTTGCTCTGGTCTTGCTGAGATGTTGCTCAGGTGATAGTGACATTTCTTTGTTATTTCTGAGATGTTGATAAATGGTTGATGAAGTGTTCCTGAAATATTGCTATGTGGCTTGCTAAGTTACTGTGTTGCTGCTAAGTGGCTGCATGGTATCATAGGTTCATATTGTATTCCTAACTTGTTGTTGAGATGTTGCCAAATGGTTGAGTAAGTATTGCTAAATAGCTGCACAGATGTTGCTGAGGAATTGCCGAGTTGTTGCTGAGATGTTGCTTAGATATTGTTGAGTGGTTGTTGAGTTTTTGTCATGGCATTGCTAAGCAGCTGCTGAGATGCTGCTGTTATGGTAATGCTAAACGGTTGCTTAGATGGTGCTGAGATATTGCTGAGTGGTAGTTGAGGTGTTGTCATGGTAATGTTAAGTGGTTGCTCAGATGTTGCTGAGATATTGTTTAGTGGTAGTTGAAGTGTTGTCATGGTAATGGTAAGCGGTTGCTGAGATGTTGCTGAGATATTGATGAGTGGTTGTTGAGGCGTTGTCATGGTAACGCTAAGCGGTTGCTGAGATGTTGCTAAGGTGAATACCCCTGCACTCCCTGCTCGCAGTGCTCCAGTACCTGTGCCGGAGGTTTCCAGCGCAGGGTGGTGGTGTGCCAGGACACAGAGGGCCGCGCCACCAACCACTGCCAGGAGCAGGTGAAGCCGGCCGAGTCTAAGAACTGCGACTCTGGACCCTGCCCCCACTGGAACTACGGGATCTGGGGAGAGGTGAGGAACCAGGGCCTCTTCAGCCAGACCTGCTGATAAAACCTTATGGCTACCAGTAGAATGTTCTAGAAAGGTATGGTGGCTTAGCGACTGCCACTATGCATTATAAAATATTTCTCAATGTTTATTTTAATGATAATAATAGGCAGTATATTAGCCGGGTGTAGCACTGTTCACAGTCTCAAACTCTTAGCAGTTAAAGGGAGGAAGTTCACCCCAATCACCTCCCTGAGGATCTGGGGTAAATCTTACAACCCCCAGGGAAAAACTGTGATTTTCAGTGCTTTAAGGTCTCAGCTGTTTGTGTTGGGGGTGCTATGGTGTACTGCTTTGGTTGATAATGAAGTTGTTGATGCTGTATTGTGTCACACCACAGTATTTAACTCTCACTTTTTCTGTCCTGTCTCTCAGGCAAAGTGAAAATGTGAGTTATTGATTTTTTTTTTTTACCCCCATCTCGTCCCACAGTGCACCCAGACATGTGGCGGGGGACGGCGGACCAGGCAGGTGGTCTGTCAACGGTCAAGCGGCCAAAGACTGAACGACAACAACTGTGACATCCTGGACAAGCCAGTGAGCACGGAGCACTGCAACTCACAGCGCTGTCCAGGGAGCGTTTCATGGCACAGAGGCCCGTGGAGTCCGGTACGATAGTATTCCTCTTTCCTCCCCCCCCCCCCCCCCCCCCCTAAAAAAACCTCCCCCAACACACTTATCCTCGTCACAGCGCGGTCATATCAGTAGATATCAGATGTGCTTGATTACAGGGGACTGTAATCCCTGGCCAAGCCGGTAAACATGGTTTTTATTGCAAACCTTTCAGGTTATGAGCAGGGTGCTGGGTTTTGCATCTGCACAGCAAATCTTCAAATAAGAAATTTAACACTGTGGGTGTCAAAATCAGCACAATATGGACGTAGATGTAGGACTCTAAAAAAGTGTCAACATAACACTGATCAGTGTTAAAACTGAAATTCTACTCCTGGACCAGTGCGGTTTTATCAAAAGGCATAGTTATATTTGCTGAAATAAACACCCAAAATTTAACCCTTTAAAATACACTTTTCCCCTCAACATTAAGAATTTAACTGATATGGATTTGCTGTGGACCTGCAGTTAACCAGGCTCTCTCTCTCTGTCTCTCTCTCTCTCTCTCTCTCTCTCTCTCTCTCTCTCTCTCTCTCTCTCTCTCTCTCTCTCTCTCTCTCTCTCTCTCTCTCTCTCTCTCTCTCTCTCTCTCTCTCTCTCTCTCTCTCTCTCTCTCTCTCTGTGTCTCTCTCTCTCTCTGTCTCTCTCTCTGACATGGTGCTAGTTAAAACCGAGCTCAGTATTGGCAATTACCAGACACACACATGCCTCCACTTTCATGCAAGAGCTCCAAATAAAACCCACAAAATCAGTGCTGCTGCTGTGTCCAGCAATATACTGCATTTAAAAAAAAAAAAAAAAAAGAAACACACAATTTCACATTATGTTTATTTTAATATGTGAAGCGTGAGCTATACTTATGTAATGATTGATGTCTCACCCTGTAATCAAAGTGCACAAGTGTATATTTGTGTATAAGAGTTTTTTTTTTTAAAATATCATTGCCATTTTAAAAAAACAGCAACAAATGATGATTATTTTGTATATTGTATATGTTATTTTTGTACAGTATTATTTTAACAGTTTAAACAGTGATGATATTTAAAGTTTTTTTTTTTTTTTTTTTTTTTTTTTTAACTGGTGCTAGCAGTCAGTCTCTTGGTTTTCTTCATAATTAATGTCAGTTATGTACAGAGGAAAATATTTTCGAGCCAACAGCAAGTTTTTAAGTATTTTTTTTTTAATGATTTTGAAATTCTTGTTGAATAATTAATTAAACGTGAACTGCAGTCATTTGCTAGAATTTTCTATTTCTGCTCTCTTAGAATGTAAAGAAAAAGCAAACTATTTTTTTTTTACAAAAAAGTTTTACAAACAACACAATAGCAATTATGTAGCATATTTGGCCTCAAATACATAATATGGATGCTAAAAAAAAATTATGTAGCAACACAGCACTATAGACTTGGTCATATTGATTTTATTGTGTGGTTGTTATCATTTCTGTAGCGGTGGTTTTTGAGGTGTGAATTGGGTCACCACCATTTGCCTGTAAAGAAATTGTAATGGCAGGACTATGGCTGTACCCTTGCATAAGTGAGCTGAACTTTGAGCCAAAGGGGACCGTTTGGTTTTACAGTGCCCTGTCTGCTTGGTCAGGGTTCTGGACAGTAGGCAGTAGGCTACACCTATAGAAAACTGCACTCATGGAGACCCAGACCTACACCTGGAAACAGGTGAATGGTCTACAACAGCAATGCTGCCAGCATCATTATCTGTTCTGAAAGCCATTCAAAACAGTCTGTCATGTACTGTACTGCACAGCTACAAATGCACTAAGAATTACTGGAGCAGGCAGACTGAAAGGTCCCATTAGTTTCTAATGCAGACAAGGAGCGTTGCCTTAGTTACCTCATGTTATCATATGATATGGGATCGATGACATCATTCATGGACTTCACACTGAAATTGAAGGCCTTCATTTCTGCCAAACTGCATTGAGATTTGTCCCTTTATTTAGCCAGTCTGGGTCATGACTTCTAGAATAGATTTTAATTAATGTCATTGAATGCCAACCTCAGGAGGCTGTGTAAGAAATTACAAAAAAATAGCACTTTGCTTAGATTTAGCTCTCAGAGAGTAGGATGAAGCATTCATCAGTTAAAGTGATAAAGTGATCAGAAGTTAGAAAACCAATACCGACGTAAATGCTCAAGCAGATCTACCAATGTGTTCAAACTGCACTTCGTCTGGACAATAACTGCTCTAACAGTAGTACAGTGGTGCAGGGCTTGTCTTTGGAAAACTTGAGATCTCAGTAGATGAACATAATTTTAACTCATTTTGACATATAAAATGAAAATGGCAGTCACAGACGTTGTGAAATGCACAAATACCTCTTTTATTTGACTTTACAGTCATTTGTTGCTGTTTTGACATATGTTCTGTTTTTGCAATAGGTCCGTTTTTTTATATTTTTATTTCTGAAGGAGTTTTCAAATTAAAGTTATTTATTTGTTTACAGTAGGTGAATGGAAAAAACAAGCCACTCTTGTGTCTAGAGCATTGTTCCCTCTTTTGCGGTCACGGCTCGGCTGAAGTCTGTTTTGTGTGACGACTCTGCTGTTAGCCCCCGTTGTGGGATGGTGGGCGTCGTTTGTTAAACGCTGCCTGGCTCCTTTTTGTGTTTCTGACCCTTTCTGTCCGTCTGTCTGTCTGTGTCTGTCAGTCCCCACACTCTCATATCATCAGACTTTCTGCAGTGCTTCCTTCTTCTTGGCCTTTCATTTTTCATCTTACCCATGATGCTCAAAGCTCCACGGAGGAGTTTTTTTATTTTGTTTTTTTTTGTTTAATGTCTTAATGTATTTATTTTGTTGTAATTTCAGCGGTTTTTATATATTTAATTCATGCACATGCAAAAGACCTGGTAAACATGTTGATAAAGCATGTTTTCCTCCCCACTGTAAAATATTAAAGAAAATAAAAGGGTGTATCATTTTGTGTTGTTTTTCATATGGAATCTCACCGGGACATTTGGCACACGTTCCCTCTCGGCATGTGGTTTCGCTCTGCAGCTTTCAAACAAGAGCATTCCACTCAAAATTTGTACGCATAAAATATCAGCCATCATGAAACTGCCCTTTTTGCTAGTTATTCATTTTTATTGGGCTCCTTTGGGGAAATCATGGGGACACAGGGATTTACGTTGCAGAAAGCAAATGCTTTTATACAGAACTGGTACAGTAACATCCAAATAGCCCATATTCTTTTATTTAGTAACTTTTTTAGTAGGATTGAGGTGATTGCTTTTGGTTTGTTCTGCTCTTAACTGTGTTACTCAGTCAGACTTTCAAAAGATACATTGCCCCAAAGAAATAATTAACAGAAGTTAGCGATGTCTTTGAGGGCATCTAAAATAGTTTAACTGGTTTAAATTAGATTTTATATTTGCTACCTTGATACTTGAGCAACTTCTTGTTAAATATTTCATTACGTAAAACCATGCAAATGCATTAATTCTGAAACAAAGTTATGAGTATTTATGTGACTGCTTCCTTTAGTGATTTGCGTTTCAACTCTTTGATACATCTCATGGACATATACGTGCACAGTCTGTAGTTTGCGGATGGTACACGCAATGAAGTGGATTTTTAGATAAACAGCAGAAATTGGGACCACATTGAGCTTTGTGCATGTCTCATAACTTGCATATGTGGCCATTTATAATGAGGACAGAGACTGGTAGCTGTCGAAGCCCTGATCCAATCAGAACATGGCATGGTATGTTTACCCAATCAGGGGGCTGGATGTTTGGAATACTGATAGTTTTTGTAAGACGTTTTAAGATGTGAATGATAAGAATCAATGTTAAGCAATGGAGAGTGCAGCTACTGAAGACCGGGCCTGTTGTCCCTGTAGTGACCCCAAGCTGATTGGTCCTCTAAAATAAATGCGTTCCAATCAAGCGCTTAGCCTGTGAGGTAGAAGATTGGTTTCGATGTAACACAATACCGTTGATTTATTTCCAAGCATTTCTGGATATGGCTCAGTGTACTTCAATGTGACTCAGGCTCCCAGAAAACCGGTTTCATATTAGATGTATTTTTATCCATCGTTGACCCGACCCACAAAACCGCTTCGCTTTAGATGAGTAGGTATGGGCTGAAGGGACTGCCCTAGTCAATATGAATTGTTATGTTCTTATAAAAGAATACTTAAACGGTTTATGAAATATGAATGTAAAAGACCAGCTCTGGATCTGCATATCATAAATAAAAAAGGCCATAAAACACAACGGTAGACTTTCCTTTCATTTATTGTTATTTATTTATTTTTGTCCTGGAAGAGTTCTATGACAGGCCATAACTATATGAAATCCAAATTTGACATTAGCTGGGACATCTGTTTACAATTTTCGTAAATGAGCTTCTCGTATAGAGCACTTGGAAGACTGCATGAAAGTATTGACTCAACAGAAACAATAGTTTATTTAATCAACGCTGGCTAGATGTTGTCTTTGAAGATGTCGTAAATAAAATTATACTGTCCGTGGCGTTGAGCAGAAGATTTATCGTGTCTGACTGAGGGGATGGGACACAGTTCTACACATCACTCAGGCTCTGTCTAAGAATAGTTTATGTATTTTTATATTCATACATGTATATTATATTTCCTTCAGTTTTCCAAATACATCCACCCAAGTGATTCATTTCCATGATGAGATGCAGGCCGTAGTTGTACCCATTTCAATGTAATATAAATGTCTGTAAACAGCATGTGTGAGATCATTGTTCTCACATGCATATACAGTTGAAATGGCGTATTTTCTCATCTTTCACCAGGATTGTAATAAAATGGAATAAATATGAGCCGTCTGTATTTATATAGCTGTGATATAAGTATCTGTGTATGGCTCTTAATTAAGATAGCCGACACAAAATATAAACAGGGTCTGAGTATTGGCGTAACCCAAAATCAACAATATCATTCCCAAATCCCTGTTTTTTTCTGTTCTGCTATGAGTTTGGTCACAGGGGGCCCTTCACTAATTATTGTAAGGTTTTTATTCATAATAAGGGAGAGTATAATTAGAGTATAATTAGACATGGTTGGTGCGTTGATCAAATATTTTATCTGGCCCCAAACTCGAATCCCCCATGAAAGATGCTGGAGTGAAAACATGCTTTTGCATTACAGCTGGAGACTGTATTGAATAAATATATTAAATTAATAAATTAGATTAATTTAATCCTTAGAAGAGAAAAAGAAACCATTTTGAAAAGTTTTGTGGCTAAGGATATCCATCTGTGACATAAGCATAAAGGCAGGTCAGGGTATCTTGGAGTACAGAACATCTGGTTTTTGCCTCGATGTGTCCTTGTTTTTTGTCCTGACGTGCGTCCAGTTTTTTCATGTGCCCAGTGGGTGTAACCTGCTGTATCATTAAGCCTATGCAAAAAATGACTGCAGTAAAAGCAATGTGGAAATGTGAAGCATATACCTTCCCTTTTGACAATATTATTCATTCAGTATCCTTACCAGCCCCCTCATTTCCCCATATTTCCCATCCCTTTATTTAATCGTTCAAATATTATAGGCTTTTCAGTAGCTTTCCTTCTGTAATTGCCTTTGGCTCCAGGGACATACAGGTTCCAGTGAGCATACCTTACCTTAGAAACTGCACATCCTGGAAGAGAATGCTTAGAATTAGTGATGTCATAAAGGGTTTTCACTCTCATTTATTCTGAGGAGTTTCCCCTGCTGCAGCCTGTGTGAGTGGACGTGATGTGTGACTCGTTTGTGGGTTTTAGATTCAACCGTGACCAGGAGATGACTGTTGTCTGGATTATCAGTTACGCTAATATGGGCCATTCCTCCACGGACTTTAGGGGGTCACATCTTTGGGAAAACGTGACAGAACTCTGACCAGGACACAGGAAGTGACAGATGGCTCAGCTTAGAGTCTGCTCTGTGAAATATGTAAAAAAAAAAAAAAAAAAAAAAAAAGCACAAATGGAGTCACCATGTCCTGTGGAAGGAACATATGGAGATTAATAGATTTGTGAGAGGGTTTGTGGTCTGTTTTAAAGAAAAAGGGGAAAAAATCTAGTCTTGTCAGTTTTACAAGTTTAAGACCGCAGACATTTTCCCAATGAGTAGGGATGCTATAGCCCCAGGGGACACAGAAAATAGAGATGTATTTTCTGATTTTTGGCTATCCTGATATTGTGCAGAATTTCACGGTCGATAGCGCCACAAACTGTTAGCATAATTACATTAATTTTGTTAGTTAAACAAATAGAATAACTGCATTTTGCTAGCTGGGTGAGTCTCCCAATTATGGTTTCTTATTTGACTAAAGGTAGGTGATTCTGTAGCCTTCCAGCTCACAGAAAAACACTCGCGTTTTCTTGGCAATAATACTTGAAGCGCATACTGAAACAGTTGAACCATTACGAATGAGCTATTGATTAACATTAGCTAGCCTTCACTTGCCCAGGTTCCTGTACTGCTTTTATTGCTTAACTACTGCAGATAGCTACACATCCTTAATTATCCAAAATGATACATAGACATTGACTGGTTTATAGTCTTTCTACCAACACGCATTCAGGCTGGTGACATAAGGTTCCCTAGCCTGTTTTGTATCAGCCGTCATTCTGTTTTCCAACTGGCTGCAGTTGAGTATTTAAACATGTTGAACTTTGACCTGGTCGTTGCCCTGTTGTCATGGCTACTTTTCAGAAGCTTGAAAAATCACATAACTCTTAACAGGGTAGCAGGCTAATGTAAGATAAGTTGTCAGATTGCCCTTTCTGTCAGTAACAAAATATGCAAAACTTTAGCCTCTCCAGTTTGCCTCTCTAGAAGTGTAAAATATTATGCTGATAATGTTATGTCTTACACTGTTGCCTATTTGGCAAAGGAACTAAAAATTATTCTCTACAGTTATTTATTCTTTTAACCAAGTATCAGCATGTGCGTGGCTGAGGGCTGTACAATTACAATTAATCAATGGCAGAACTACAGAAAAAAAAGCTTGTTGTTCTTAGACGACTAACACAGAACATTCATACTATGTCAGTGCACTGACGTACCTGGTGATGATTGGTTGATGGCGATTGGTTGATGGTGATGTCATCTCTGTGGGGGCGGAGCTGCCAGCTCTTCAGCTGTGTACTGAGTGAGAACAGTGGCGCACAGAGCTGTGTGATCAGTGTTTAACGATGACAGACAGTGAATTAAGGACAAAATTAAATAGGGGTATGAGTATAGTACCGACAATTAGGTAATAAAATGTCACCATGTGTACTATGTTCAGATAGTGGCAAAGTTAACTGCTGTGGTTTGTAATGTGTGTGTGCGTGCATGCGTTTGTGTGTGTGTGCGTGTGTGTGTGTGTGTGTGTGTGTGTGTGTGTGTGTGTGTGTGTGTGTGTGTGAGTGTGTGTGTGTGTGTGTGTACATGCACATTCATTCAGCTTTTTGCTGTTGTTCAGTTAGGTGTTACATTGTATGTATAGCATCTATACATATATTTATTGTGGTAAAACTAATCATGGCTATAGAGTCATCCTCTTAGTTAACAGCAGTTAATGAAAAGAACACAGTTATTTAAGGTATTTCTGCCTAAGCTAGAGCACATAGTTTCCTTTTGTGTGGGCTTCACACTGGGAGAGATGGATGCTTTGACCTTGCTCCTTAGCCCCTGCGTTTGTCCAAATCAAATCCACATGCAGGGCATGGCGATGCACTTTGCCTTAGGGCATTCTGGGTAAAATTTCCAGTGTGCACCTGAGAGAGGTCACATGGTCGTGACATCACTGAACCTTTGTGTTCTGATCACTCCCTCACCTTTGGTTAGTTTGACCTCCATGGTCAGCTTCCCCAGGGGTGGGAAAAAAAGTGTTTTCAGTGGTGGTTTTGTTGTCTAAAATGGTTTGAAAGCTGTAATGGTATTGTAATGTTAGCTACCTTTGGCCTTTTTGAAATTGTTTGTATATCTCGAGCGAGTTAAGTGGTGTTGAATTCAAGGCACGCGGTTTGAAGATTGATGGCGGATGACCCTGAGTTGGTTCGTGGAGGAAACCTCAGCTTGTTGGCTGCATGTAACTTGTCTTGGATCCTCCAGATGAAAACAAAAACCTGATGAAAATATAATAGTCCCTCATCTCAATGTTTCATTGATGTGACAAAAGTAAGAAATTTATCGTAAAATGGCCAACTCTTGAATAAAGTGGACATTTTGGCTTTCTCTTCCAGATCTCTTCCCATAATTTAATTTCCTGTGTATTGAATCGTAAATTGAAAATGTATGTCCACATATTCTGTTCCTAAATACTGAAATATTCATGTGACCTTTCTCTGTCAGTTTGGATCATTTTTTATCATAACCGAGAGAGCCATTGAAAATGACAGGAAATTAGAATGCACCCAAGACAAATTGTTCTTTTACTCATTTTAAAGTGCTGTGTATCCATGTAGAAATCGTGGCAAATAAATCCCATGAAAGAACATTTCAACACGATAAAATTCCCTCCGAGCCTGAAAGTAGGTTTCAAAGAACTCAGCTGGCAGAGTTAATCAATTGAATGGATACAAATGGATGACATATATTGTGAAAAATATTAATCTTAATCAGTGAAAAGATAATTCTATAATATTCCTAATAATTAATATAATTAATATTCCTCAATCTCCCATAGGTCCATCAAACATCAGCATTTGAGCAGCAATGGCCAGACAGAGTCTTCGTCATCTATTCAATGAAGCGATCGCTTTCATGCTCTCTGAAAAATTATCAATAAATGGGAATATTTGATAAAAGTGCCCGTCAGCCTCTGAGGCAGTCCTAGAGCTGGACCCCTTCGGCGCTGAACAGAGCCGTAAAACGGTTCTGGAAGATGCTTGCTGACAGGCGGTTCCCGCCGCGGGCCGATCCTCAAGGCCGGAATGAAAGGAGAGACGGAGCGCAATCTGGAAGCGTTTATCTGGGTTTTCCCTGCCTGGCAACGTGAGCAGAAACGGGAACGGGGCACATTTCAGTCAGTCCCAGCTCTTGTGTCTGCCCCCCACCCCCCCACCCCACCCCCTCCAAACTCACGGTTTGTCTGTAAGAGTTTAAAGCTGTGAGAGCAAATCCATGTCGTGCTTTATTTTTTAAACCCCCCTTGAATAAACTTTGGCTCACGAGGCTGAATGTTTTTCTGGACAGTTCAGCCGATGGGTGAGATGCATCAGTGTCACCATAAAACCTTTTCTCTTAATTTCTTTCTTTTCCTTTTACTCTATTTCAGCTTTCGCACACCTCTATTCAGTGTGAATTTTCAAGGTAACTCAACAACAAAACAAACAAATAATTTTCTTTAAAACCCAATATGCATAAATCATAACATTGTTTCATTAAGTGAAAACAAAAAGCATATTTTGGTGGCCCTTAACAAATTAATTTTTTGGAGGCATGCTAAAATCAAGAAATGAACCATTTTAAAACCTGGAAGGCAGATTTGCTTCCTGAGTGCAATTAGTGTCTATGGTACTCAATTTCTCTGGACTAACGTTACAAAACATAAAAGGCAGATTTTGTAAATCGTGTTTATGCTACTCTACTTCTCTGGACTAACCATTATAAAACGTAAAAGGCAGATTTTGTAAGTCGTGTCTATGCTGTGCGCCTTCTCTGTTTGTCCTGCACAGAGCTGAAGAATAGCACCTTCATATATTACAGGCACTCAGCACTGTTATGCACAAAGCACACAGGACAGATTTATCGCTTCATCCAGCGGCGATGAGAGACTGAGCAGAAATCCTCCGGCCCCACAGGAATGCTCTCCAGGAGTAACCGTGAATATCTTTTATTAGCTCTCCGTTTTAAATCGTGCCAGGGTTCGCGCTAGCAGGGTAACGTGTGGCTGCAACTGGCAGCGATTTGTTAGCAGTAACCGATCCCAGTTTCGCTGAAGTGTCCTCACTTATTTCAGAACAGTGGAGGGGGAAAAAAGTGCTCCTTGGTCTTGCAAATGTAAGGTGCTCCAAACTAAGCGTTAACACAAAAAATAAACACTTCATTGCTGAAGAGGTTGAGTCGACAGTGCATCAGTGATTTGCAGCTTGGAAGAAGAGAAAAGGAAAACCACACAGTGTAACCTTGGTAACCTGCGGCCCAAAGGGTTAAGCGGGAGATCGGTAAACAGGCCAGATTTACGTTGCGCTGTCGACCCATATCCCTGCTGTAATGCCCCAATAAAACAGACTCCGTGTAAACACGGCTCTCAGCTTTTAGGAATGTGTTAATGAAAGACATACTGAGCAGGTGTCTCACTTCAACAGCCTACTTAAAAAAAAAAAACAAAAAAAAATACATGGAAACCGAACACCACCTCGCGCCTTCCCAGGACTGACGGGATTTGCGCTCATATCTAATAGGGGATCGAAGCAGGCTACATAAGACACATTGTTGGGACTTGTGTGCTTGACATGTGTCATCCAGAATGGATTCTAATCAGTTTGAGTTGCATTATACTTCTTCCTAAACCTGTTCAAGTGACGGTGCTGCTATTCATGCTATTCTCTGACAAAGAGATTCTAGCTTAATACAACATCGTGTTGTGCTCATATATTCTCATAGATTTTATGTAGGGATTGGCATCTGAACTTTATTGACAAGCAAATGAATGACAGCTGAATACCCTTCCTGTCTCTCTATATGAAACAATTTACAGGTTTCTAAACGAATAATGTCTTGTCATGAGCTAATTGGCTAATTATAGCCAATGTTTTCTAAACCAGCCCTCCAAAAATAGCTGCCCATCTCTGTCTCAGGTCTTCCCTCATTACAGAAAGATTAAGCCATGAGAGGAGCAGTAGGGAATAGGGGTGTACACAATGTCTGACATAGCAACGATTTGATTCAATTCATCATGAAATCTCTAATTTTCTCACGATTCAATTTGATTGTTTCGATATGGTGCAGTCAATTTCCATACAGCATCACGTTATCTAAGAGACAACCGGCTTCTGTTCTGTCATGCTTTTTATAGAAGCGTTATATGTTCATGGGGCCCTGATGTGTTTCCGTTTTGCTGTTCCGCCCTGTTTCTGGTTTAGGAGGGTATAAGCGTGTTTGTAGAATGTTTTGCAGGACCAGGGTCAGCTCAGTTATTTTTTCCACCCTTGAAGATCTATGACTCTTTACACGTGACATATCCCCCCACCCCCAGTCCAGAAAACTGCACTTACCAGCTGTTTCCCACGGCGACAAAACACATGCTGTTTTGAGCTCTGTCTTTGAAACCTTCTGTGAATCAGAACCTTGAATACCAAAGAGGCCTGCAGTAATTCTCCCTAATGCCCCCCCACCCCCCAACCCCCTGTCTTTACACTTTAAACCTTTCGTATTTCCATCCTCTCCCAGGAGGATCACCATGATCATGACTATATGAGTGTGTACTCAATATCAGCATGTCTCAGTCCTGTGGTTTCCGTTTGTGAGTGTGTGTGTGTGTGTGTGTGTGTGTGTGTGTGTGTGAGAGAGAGTGTGTGTGGGAGAGTGTGAGTGTGTGTGTGTGTGTGTGAGTGTGTGAGTGTGTGAGTGTGTGTGTGTGTGTGTGAGTGTGTGAAAGTGTGAGTGTGTGAGTGTGTGTGTGTGTGAGTGTGTGAGTGTGTGTGTGTGTGTGTGTGAGAGATGGAACAATATACATCTTATCATATAATTAACAAAGTACGAGTATCTCTCAGAAACTGCTTCCACAGGACGATTGCAAGCGTACATTATCTGTTTACGTGATACAGGCCCGTAAGTTTCTGGAAACGCTTCAGTGAATCCCTCAGTCGTGAAGCTGTAACGCTGTAAATGATCCAGATCTACTTTTGCTTCCTTTGAAGAGTCAGTGGAGCTGAGGTTAGCATGTGCTTAGCATTATCTCTGGCTGGCTTTCTTTCGGCTGTGTAACGTTAATGGCATCCATGGCTGGCTGTGCACAGTCCAGTACCAGTCTGTGATACCATGTTTGTTAAATCACTAAAATATGGGATTCACTTTTTAAAGATATGTTTTTTTTTTCTTTTTTGCATTCCCTTTTTTGTTTAACAGTATCTTAAACAATGCCTTCAGTAATGATGACTTTATCGATTTTGTGTTTCCCGTTTCTGCTCTTCAGCTATTGTGCTCTTTGAGAGAACATTACAAATAGCTAGTTATACTTTACAGTGAAGTTAAAACACATTGTTTAAATTGTGCGTAATATGTGATGGAGGCTATTCTGTCAATTAAGCCATTAAGAAAGGCGATCGATTCACAGATTGGGTGCCGAGTTAACAGATTCATATACACAGACACACAATACATTATGCGGACTGCAAGTGAGAAATCTTGGCAAATACATGTAAAATTTAAGATAACTTGGCTCTATAGGTTGCTTTAATGTCTCGTTCATTTCCATTGTCTTACCTGCCCACAGGTGAGTGGATGGAAAGATCTGGTTTACCTCAATGTGTTAGCCCCTCCCCCGACTTTCAGATATGATGCTGTAACACTCCTGTACAGGAAATAATAATAATATTAATAAAAAAATCTTGCATCAAAACTGCAGGGTAAAATTGTTTTCAGCTGCCTGGCTGAACTTTTTTGAATGGTATTTACTGGAACATCAAAGCATAATCACTGAATTCAGAGATATTGTAGTTCAAGTTTTAGGTCTAATATCAAGGGTTTGTGGTATTTCAACAGTACTGTTCTTTCAGGAACATCAATTTCATGTAAAGGCAGTGCACCCAATAAGCCCGCAGATTTTCCCGGTTTTCCCAAACAAACATTTAGCAGATGTTGAAATGCAGTAAACCGAACAGACATGATTTCGTTTGGCACTCCTGAGTGAGCTGTTGAAGAGCATTGAAATATGATGATGTTTGGCACGTTGGTGAAAGCAGAAGTGAGCTGCAAGCTACATATAATGACAAGCCAGACTTCTGGTATCATTTATCGTATCTCTTCATTTTGATTTAATATCTTTGCTAAACCGAACCATTAACACATTGCTTCAGGGCTGTATAAAAAGTAGAAATGGAGTTCATTGATTTGTTATATCGATAATGTCATTGCTGATTCTGTCTTTTGTTGAAGAGCTTTTCCAAACAGAATTGCAGATGTGTTGTTTTGTGAGTTTTAAACAGAAACGTATCATAAATAGCATTGCTGTTCCTGTCCTTGGTTAAGTTGCTTTGCTAAACAAGACCACAGACTCTGTCACCTTGGGATTAGAAGTGGATGATTTCTACCTTCATGTGTCCTAATATAACAGCTGAAATTATTTCTAGATGCTTATCTGTAGTTTATACTAGACTTAACCTGCCCAGTCATGTGGAATGAATTGTTGCAGCTTAGGAGGGTTCTGCCTTCAGGAAGAAATATATTTCAGACCTGCTTTTCCTCTATTTCACTGGAAAAAGGGATCTGAAGTAGAATCACTGTTTGCACCGCATATTATGCTGTAGTGTACATAATCATGGATATGTACATATGTTTACTTTCCTCATTTTAAATATTTTTTCATTTGTTAAGTTTTTTTCCAGTCTCGGTGTAGCAACATATGAACTGAAGTATTTTTTTTTTAAAAATCTGTACCCAACTTTGTATCAAATCATGTATTCTTTGATATACGCCTGATAGCTCAAAACAGCAATATACCATAGAGTCAACTGCAATAACATTGATATGCAAGATAAAGAGAACACACTAACAACTTCACGGTGAACGACTAGTCTATCACTGTACTCCTGACAGCCAAGAAAGAGCAACATACTCTCCACCTAACAGCCATATTTCATTATAATGCTTTAAATGAATCAAACATATATTTATGAATTCTCTAGTGAAGTATTTACAGACCTTGCACACTTCCAGAAGCAGAGTAGTTGAGCAGTTGCGTTAGCTCACTCACAGGCAGAACGCTGAGGCTAGCAGGGCTAGCATCTCCTCCAGGTCACACAGGCAGGAAGGTAGTGGTAGTTTAGTGTGAAGCATTCAGGCTTACCTTAGCACTTCGTCTCCCCGTAGTAGGCACACATGCGGGCGTGTGTGTGTGTGTGTGTGAGCCCCAGGTCTGTGTGATTGGAGCCCCGGGCCGTGATCTCTCTCTCCGTCTCTCCCTCTCTCTCTCTCTCTCTCCTGGCTGGGAGTATGGGTGTCCTGTCGTCCGTACCGCTGTCGTCGTCCCCCTCTGCCCCCCAATTCCCACTCTGAGCATTACCCGGGCTGATTAAGTAATGGCTGACAGATGAGGGGTTTTTTTTTTTTCTTTTTGGTGGGAGGGAGGGGGGGTTGGGGCACCCTGCCTGCCCCCCCCCCCCCCCCCCCCCGAATGTCCCACTGGTTCACAGCAGCCGCTGCAGAGGGAAGGAGCAGCAGCAACAGCAGCTGTGTTCGTCCGACTGCAGTTTCCCCTTCTCCCTCCTCTCCTCCACTCTTTTTTTCTGCCCCCCCCCCCCCCCCACCCCACTAGCAGGAGGAGTCTGACATCCTCAGACTTGTTTAGCTGTTTGGTTTTGTCTGGGAGAGAGAGGGAGAGAGAGAGAGAGAGAGAGAGGGGGATCGAGAGGTGTGTTGATGGCATGAGCGTTGCTGTTCACCGCAATGTGTTCGTCGCCTCTGCGTTACAGAAAAAACTTGCTGTCAAAGGATGCTTTGATGTACACAAGTCAGCTGACAACACCCCCCCCTCCCCACACCACCACCACCACAAAACCTTACTGTTCATCTGAAGCCTATGTTTAACATACCTACATAATTACAACCTGTATGGATCATACGTACCTGTAAAACATCCTTTCCCGAAAAGAAAAGACAAAAAAAACAGACTTTCTAGTACAGTTTTTCATGTACGATTGAGACTTTACATTTAAAGTACTCATCACAAGACAAAGATACATCAATTATCAATCTTCTCAGGAATTGCAACATTCCTGGTTCCAAACATGCAAGAGAAGATGGAAAGAAAAGAAAACGTGTAGTTGTTATATTCTGTAGTATGATATGACATTGTGCTGGCGTTTCAGTTATTTTAGTCCCACGGGACCGCATGCAGTCTAGCTGATTGGTTCCTAGTGGCATGATTTGGCCCCAAAGCTTGACCTCTGCCAAAATACGCAAGGAGTTAAATCCGAGGGTGATCCGTAGCCAGTGTCTCCACTATACTGCTGGAGCTGAAAAAACCCTGAGTTCTGTGTTATGTAATATTGTGAGATCATAATGAAGAAACAATACTATATTATATTTATTATCTGGGCTGGAAAATACGCATAAACAAAAAACTGCTTTACACATCTTGTGTGTTTTTATGCAAGTACCTCACCCGCTCTGTTGGGATACACTCACTTGAAGAGTAGTTCATCACTGGAGAGATAATGGCCAGAATTCAAGTTTTTTTTTCCTCTCTCTCTCTCTCTCTCCTTGGCTTTGACTCCCCATTTAATGCCAGTGTTTGTTTTTGCTGCCTTCAAAAACACAGTTTGTTGAGCTCAGCACTCACCAAGATTAACTCCCTGAGCTGTGTTTGTACAGGGAGTGACCACAACACTTGCATTTACTTTAAGTCAGAGTTAAGGAAGAATGCTAATTTAAATCTGGCCTGGTCTTTAATTACCGACTGGACTTCAACGTCCAAACAAAGGCCTGACAGCGCAGATAACTGCATTTTCATGTTCTGTCCTGGAGGAAATGCTCGGTACCCACTCTTCATCGATTACATTGTCCATGTGAATTTTTGTGTGTGTGTGTTTTACTTATTGAATCCAGATGATCTTCTGTCCCTGTTTTTCATCGATGAAAGGAGCGCTCTGTCTAAGTCTCCTTCTCTGTTCCTCTATGATCCGTCCCTCTCTCTGTCTTTATCTCTGTCTAATCCTTGCAGTGGGGCTTAAAAGCTTGGCTTTAGGTAACAGGATATGGTGGAGCTGGTGGAGAGTAATTCCATATTGTGCTCAGCCATGGGTAAAAGCAGAGTGATGTTTGACGGCTGTTTTACTAGCAGTTTTATACAGAGTTGTGTTTGCTTCGCAGCAGATCTGTACAGATGTTGCATAGTGTATCCGTAGCAACACAAGGGCCCACATTCCATCTGTGTTCTACTCTGGAGGAGCACAGTTTAGCAAGTGTGCTATTTTTTTGATTACTCCTTCTTTTGTATGACTTCTTGACTTGACTTGACTTGACTCGTATGAAAATTGTATAAGGAATGAAAAGCTGTAACACTTTCTTAAATTCATTACGTGGCACCCAATCTCATGAAAGTTAGATTTAACCTCTGTCTTAATCATTCTTGATTGAATCTGAGTCTAGTTAGCAATACAGCGTATCCGTTTTGTTTAATAGCTACTGCTGGACCATATTGTGAATGGGGTATTGCCATTGGTAGCGTATGGTCTGTGCTGTGATGTGTTTGCATCAATTAAATTTGCTGCCCGGGTGTATTATATTATATTCCCTGGCCTGATGTTTCTCTATGAGTCGTCTGGTCTGAAGGTCTTTGCCTGGTTACCTGGCGACTGTACTCTTTCTGTGATTGATACAAACCCGAGTGCGCAGTCTATGAGCTTAATCTGGGATAGCAACAGCCCAGCGCCCCCGGGAGGGAGCCTTCGGTCCTGCGGCCTCCCCTAGTCTCAAGGACATGCTGTAGTGATTTTCTTAAAAGCTGCGGTCAGGTTTTCGTATCTGATGTGGCCTGAGAAAATCTCCCGCCCCCTAGGGAGCCGTGCCTCTAACTGTGAGAGAGAGAGGCCAAAACAATCCCGACTTAAACCGGGAGGCCAATAACAGACCCTGATAAGCTGTTCTGACCTTGTGGCTTTCAGAACCAAAACCATTCCCCTGCAGTCTTGCACCAAGCACTTTAGTGAACATAATATTGCTTGTTATACTAGCTTTTCTGTTTTGCCTTTATAAGCAATTAAGTGTTTTTCATACTCAGTTTTTACCATCTGTATTAATTTCACATTCCCTCAGTGGAATATTATATTTTCACTCTGGGATATTATAGCCAGTTTATGTGGATTATGTGATATAGTTGATTCTGCAGTGGGTTAAAAGTTTTTATTGGCATTTTTTGTTGGTTGTAAAACTAACACATATTGGTTAGAATGAAGAGGAGATACAGGCATGAAGCTTAAACACAGTTGTGTGGGACATTATGGCGTTATGATAATGAGCTCATAAAAAGTTGTTTTGTTTCGCTTTTTGTGGTTAAATTTGTGTGAAGTTTACTCAGACTTCATGTTTAGCTTTTTGGGGACATGGATACAAAGCTAACGCAGATATTGTCTTTAGTACTTTGGAGATATTGGAAAAAAGCTAACACAGGCTTATTGTTGAGCCCTTTGGGGACACAGGCACAAAGCTAACACTGACTTGTAGTTGAGATTTATTGGAGCAGAAGTGTAGACAAAGCTAAAATTGACATGTTGATCCTTATGGGTGCCCAGGCACAAAGCTAACACACACCGATCTCCTCTGCAGTGCTCGGTGAGCTGTGGCAAAGGATCGAAGCACCGTGACGTGGCCTGCGTGGACGAGAGTGGGACCCAGTTGGAGGAGGAGCGCTGCAGCCACCTGCCCAGGCCCCGAGCCCTCAAAGCCTGCAGGGCAAAGAGGTGCCCTGGCTGGAAGGCCAACAGGTGGAGCCAGGTATGCTACGCTACGCTTGGGGTTGAGTATGGTGTTTGTATGACCAGGTGAGCCAAGTATTCTACCTCTGCGCAGTTAGAGAGACGTATGTGCAGCTTCACAGACATGTGCGCAGCTTCACTGGCACAGTTAGATGGACATATGCGCTGATGGGGTAATGTATGCGAAAGCAGAGGTAAATATGCACAGCTAGGGTGATGTATGCGCAGGTGAACCAGGCGTGCTAGCTCTGCACAGTTAGAGAGATGAATGAAGCAGCATGTACGCACTGATGGAATGAGGTATGGGCAAGTACAGGTAAGTATGTGCAGCTTGGGGGATGTATGCACAGGTGTAAGGAGCTAAGAAAGCTCTCTGAAGACACAGCATAAGTTTCTCTAAACACTCTGCCATGGAGACCAGCCAGCAGGTCCTCGCTGAGCCCAGGATATCACTCCATTCCTCTGTCTCTCCCTGCACAACCGTGTATGTTTGGTTCAGATTTACTGTGTGTTAGCAGGAACATTTACAGGAGAGTTCATACTCTGCTTTAGATGCTTGGGCTTCTAGAGAGGCCACTTTATCCGATAGGCGGCCTTTAGCGTTGTCATGGCCAGAATGGGCACAAGCGCACACACACACACACACACACACACACATTTGGGACACAGTCCCGATAAGAGCTAGAGGCTCAGTGGAGCTGACTGGTTTCCCTCAGGCTCATCACTAATGGGCACAAGATGCATGCTGGGATAGCAACCACCCTAAGCCAGCTTTGAAAGGGAACCCATAGATCAGTGGTGTGAAACACAGCCATGGACACTCATGAGTCTGCTGGTTTTTACTCCAGCTTCTGCGCGTGATTAGATAATTAGTTCCATTATACACCAGATTAGTCCTGTTGATTTGCACCTAAATCATAAAGAAGTGACATATATTGTGCTTTAACGCAGAGTTAAACGCATGAGGCTGGTTGAGTAATTCAACCAAAGTTGGTTCAGACGAAAGCCTGAATACATACAGTGATCCATGACACTGAGTCGGGGGTTACTGTGGTAAAACAATGAGCTGCAGAAGCCTTACCTCATGTGAGAGCAGCCGTCTTACACGACAAATGGGACAGAGTGGCCATGCTTTCGAGAGGCTGTCAGCCTGCACGGGGCCTTCAGTCACTCCTGGAGAGCCACAGGGTGTGCTGGTTTCAGCTGTTACTCAGAAATTCATGTCCAATAAGTAGATCTGACCACGCAGCTAAGTGACCTCACCAGGTTTCCTGCTTCTGAACTTGGTGTGGAATTTCAGGTGAACGCTAAACCAGCACATGCTACATATCTCTCTAGGTCCTGGAGCGGCATGGAGCCTGTATGTGCGCACTCAAACCAGGGCAGGACACACAGTGTGCCTTATCTCCCTCTGGATCTCAGCGCCTCTGCTCTCAATTAACCAGCCCTTTTACGCTTTAGCCACGTTTCTTGATAAGCTCTTAATCGACGGCAGCTGAGGATTGCTCTTCTGTCTGTATATGAGATGTTTTTATTGCATACTCACCTACTTATGACCCGGCGTTGGTGAATCCGAGCCTTGGTAGTTAGATTGAAACAAAAACCTGCATTCTCACCAGCCTGCTAGGATTGGGGTAGCCCACCCCTGCTGTGTAGTGAGATACAGACTTGCAGGCTAGTTACAGTGTAGTGAGTCAGTCAATGTTTTTATTACATTAAAGTATGATACTAAGTGCACTTGTAGTTTGGACAGGGGAGTGTGGAGTGTTCCTTCTGACTGATGCACAGAGCAGAACCCCTCTCTCTCTGATCCTCTTTAGTTTTCCTCCTGCTCGGCCCCCTGCCTGAGCGCGGCCAAACCCCCAACCCTCCCCACCCCCGCATACCGGCATAAAAACTGTGAAATCAATCACTGGAGTTCAGCGCACTGCACAGCCACACTTTATATCTCAACGTCCCTGCGACGCCTGTGAAAACAGTTTTAAGAAAAATTTTCCACACACAAGTGCCAGCCTTGTAGTGCCCTCTTCCTGTGTCCCTCCCCTGGGAGTGGGTGGGGGGGGGTGGTGAGATAGGGGGGTATGTGGGGAAAAGCTGCAGTACACTCATATGATGGGTTTGTGACTGTGATATATACAGCTGAAGCCCACCCCCCCACCCCCCAAAAAAAAAAAAACCTGGCCTTAGCAACCTGAACCACAAGGTGCAGAGCTGGTGCCACAGAGATCTACAGTGTCCATGACAACCCTCCCCCATCTCCTCCTTCTTCCCTTATTCCTCCATATGTTTGTTGTCTTTTTTTTTGGGGGGGGGGGGGGGGTACAGCGGGGATTTGGAGCATCCAAGAGACAGATCCTGCCTTTGATTCATGGCTGTTAAATGGATACCATCAGTCCCAGTACAGGCATCCGAACTCCCCATAAAATACATAAATAAATAATAATGATAATAATATAGAGAGTGCAGTTCAGGGGCAGTATCAGTGATCTGTCTGACTCCCCTGCACAGACTCCAGTATGTCTCTATAACGAGCACTAGGCAGATAAAAAAAAAAAAAGTGTGCGTTCAGCTTCTTTTCCTGTGTTTAGACTTCTAAAACGAGGCCAGATTTCCCTCGACGCCTCTCACGGAGAGTTCCTAAAACAAAGCCTTGGACTGGCTGGTGCTGCGAAGCGCTCTCCCTGAAAGCATGAGACACACACACAGACAGACAGACAGACAGACAGACAGGGAGGAGGGTAACTTCAACGCACGCACACAAACACACACACAGAACAATTCAGAATGGGTGAGCAGCACTGACGAACTAAAGGTTTGTGTTTCGAGGGGAAATCGGCAGGACAGTCACAATACCCCCTCAGCCCCCCGACCCCCCAACCCCTACCCCCACGTCAGATCAGTTAGCAGGACGGGCCCCAGGATGCAGGTAGGGTTAGAACAGGCTTCAAAGAAAAGGACAATCTGATAAAAGCAACGTTAAGTCTGAATGCACGCCACATAAAGGAGATCAAATTAGGCTTTTAAAGCACACATCTTTGTGACTTATTTTTTTGTTTCAGTACATCAAAGCCCTTAACGTCCTTGTACAGAGACTTTGGGCTTAGTCGCGACTTGCCGATAGAGAATGAAGGCGAAGCTCAAGTCAGAATTGGAGGTACACAGTGTTGAACCTCTCTCTGACAGCAGCGATTTAAACTGGCATTTCGATATACAAACTGCATCAAAAGGAGGTGTGAATCGAACGCGTCATGCTTCTGAGATCTGCCTTCCAACATTATGACCGATGTCTATGCTGGCAAATTCCTGGCATGGCAATCGCCTCTACAAAAATGCTGCTAGCAGACTTTAAGGTGACGGCGTCTTGAGAAAAGAGCCAGACATCTGGCTTTAGGGACGAGCATGACATGACACATGTTTGAGCTGATTTTTCTTCAGAAAATATCACTGGCTCATATAAACAGAAAAAAAATTTATCAAATAATATATTTTATACTGTGCATTTTAAACTGACTTATTTAGAACATCAGTTCCAAAAGACATGCATTCAGAATTCTACCACATTCCAAGTGTCTGGCAGTGCATGTAAACAGTCATCGATTCTTTCATGAACTTATAGACAGCGGAGGGTTCATTTACACACATGGACTGGTTCCAGAGGGCTGGGAAATTAAGTGGTGAGCACTCCACTGTGTAAACCTGTCATCATTTTGACTAGAGAAACGCCAGAGAAACACTCTCAGTGCCAGATTAATCTATAGCACTTTTCAAAGACCAGCGCACATCACATAGTCATCATGTGATGTAGAGGACTGATGTAATGCTTTTGCAGAATGCTTTTCCAGTGTGAAATACTGAGTTTTAACACTATTGTTGATGTCTGCTGTAGTCGTGAGTCCTCAAGTTCTTGTGTCAAATTTTGTGTCCAGAGTTAGAGGAGGCGTATTCACTCAACCAACTCACACCTTGTTCTTTTTTGTTTCCATATAATTTCTTTCGGATGTGAACTGTTTTTATGCTCTACCTGTAATATACATATACTGTATACATATTTATTTTCCACTGGTGAGTTTTGTTTTGTATGCTCTCGCAGTCTTGATCTGAATTCATCAGCAGAGTTTAAAAGCTTGAATTTCAATGGGAGTGAAGTTTGAGCAGTCAGAACTACAGTTCTCTGGACCACACACCACAGTTCCTGGACCACACACAAACACACACTCACTCAGTCCCCTTTACCCACCCTCTCATTCTCTCAATCTCTCTCCCTCTCTCCTTCCCCCTCCCTCCCTCTTTCTCTATACATACACTATATGCATATAGGTTGTTAGATGTAGAGATTGGGTTTGTGAACTCTGGTTTACTAGAGGTTTGAATTGTGGAATTTTTGAAGCTCTGTGATTTGTTTTATTTAATTTTTTATTTGTTTTGTATTCATTATTTTTGGATTTTGGTCCCTTATTTTGCTTTCTTTCAGAATGTTGTTGTTATGGGTACATCAACAGTTATTTATTTGGTTCTGCAAAAATTATTTGCAGTTGTCAAATACAGGGGACAGGAAAATGAAATATCTCTCTCTCTGCAGTGTTCGGTGACCTGTGGGGCGGGGCTTCAGCTGCGGGAGGTATACTGCAGGCTGAAGGGGGCGGGGCATGTCAGAGAGGACCAGTGCGACACCGCCTCCCGCCCCGCCGACTCCCAGCCCTGTCTCTTACCTGCCTGTCCTCGGCAATACACCTGGACCACCGACCAATGGCAGGAGGTGAGTATCTTCTTTTGATGTTATTATTATTATCACTATGATCGGTAGTAGCAAAAGTAAAATGTTAAATGTTAATGTTAAATGCATGTTTTTCTCATCAATATTTGGCTATTCTTTAGCATTTTTTTTATAGCTCTTTAGTTTCAGATTTCTCAATATAGTAATATAGAAAAGGAAAAACATTTAAGAAACATATATCATAGACAAATAAATGATTAAATAAATAGTATAAACATGAATTTAATAATAAAATATGAGAAAAGCAAATGAAAGATGGGACTGAATGAAAGGTTTAATCCTGTTTGGCATGGCCGAATGTTCACATTTGCCTTTAATTGCATCCAACCTTTGGGTTTTAGGTGGGTTTGGGGTGGTTAGGTTCACCCCTCAGACTTCAAATAGCAGTGGACCCTCCACAGAGTTTGTCCTGTCTGTAGGGGGTTCGACACAGGGCCAAGATTTAATGCAATTTAGGTTTTTACACAGGACTGCCTCAGGACCTATGACAGTGTTTCGGTTCAGCTACACATTGGGCCTGTATATTTTTGTAGATGTGTCTCAATGATTGGTCGTGTGTGGCGTGTATTCTGGTGGTGGAATTTGCTGAAGACGTATCGCGCACTCCTGGATCTTAAAAGAAACGCAAAAAAACACCTATAAATTTCGAGCGCTGCTGTATTCTGCAGCAGCCAGACCGCCGGAGCTCCTGTGTTTGCTTAATTACGGCGGGCCGCGCTGTTTGCGAGACGCTGGGGGGATTTAATGATCTCGTTAGTGTGTAATGGGTGGGGGGGGGGGTTATCAAAGGCAGCTTCCTCTGAGCACCAGAGACCAGCCGCATGTTGGGAGGTGGGGCTGGGGGGGGAGAGGTGGGGTCCGGAGCTCACAGAGCTGAAAGCTTTCGCAAACTCAAAAGAAAAGTTTGTGGTAATAGCGGTAGGGTGCTGCTCAGTGTTCTGACTGAAGACGGTTTCAGTCCCCTTCCCCAACACACCGTTCAGCCCATCTTGGCTCATTGTTTATCTTCAACATCAAGACCATCCAGCCCTGAACTGAGTGCTCAAACACGTTATGAGAGCTTTCCATCACAGACAACACCACAGTTATTTAACCGACGCTTTTAAAGTTGATAAGGCTACACCCCAGGGGCAAAGTGAGGATAAGCGCAAACCCAACTGCTACAGGGGAAGAGTACAACCGCCAATGAATGCCTAGTATAAGATATACAACGAAATTATAAGTTATTGGGAAAAACTGAATGTGTATATCAGGTATACAGAAATGAGATTTTTCAGATTTTCAGTTCTGTTTATCATACCCTCCCTCTCCCTTGTTTGACACCCCCTCCGCCCCCCCAGTGCAACACCACCTGTGGAGAGGGGGTGAGGACCAGGAGGGTGCTGTGTGTGGGCGGAGCCTCGAACCCTGTCCCTGAGACCCTCTGTAACCCTGCCTCCAGACCCGCCCTGTTCCAGCCCTGCCATACCCAGCCTTGTCAGTATGTGTGGCTCACTGGTGCCTGGTCACAGGTACTGCGATCCAACTCACAATACCGCCTTCATTTCAATAAAACTTTATTAATATAGTGCTTTTCACAGGTACTGACATCCAACACACAGCGTTATTATTTCATTAAAACTTTATTAATGTAGCACTTTTCACAGGTGCTTACATCCAACACACAGTGTTTTCATTTCAATAAAACTTTAATGTAAACACTGTTCATAGGTACTGACATCCAACACATAGCAGTTTAATGTAAATAAAACTTTATTAGTATAGTGCTTTTCACAGGTACTGCCATCAAACACAGCACATTTTCAATCCAACTTTAATAGTATAGTGCTTTTCAGGTCTTGTTAACTATTAACCTGTTGTGGCGTTAGTTTCCACGGTGATGTGAGTTGTTATTGATCATTGATTATTTATGACTGACTGGCAGAGTTTGATGTACCATTAGTCATTATTGATTATTGATTGGTGATTGGCAGTGTTCATTATGCTGTGAGGTGTTGTTGATTATTGATTATTGGTTGGTGATTGGCAGTGTTCAGCGAGCTGTGAGGTGTTGTTGATTATTGATTATTGATTGGTGATTGGCAGTGTTCAGCGAGCTGTGAGGTGTTGTTGATTATTGATTATTGATTGGTGATTGGCAGTGTTCAGCGAGCTGTGGTCCAGGGTACCAGCAGAGGATGGTGTCGTGCTCGGAGATGCACTCCTCCCAGGACTCCCACTCTTACACCCCCCACGGCTTGCCCCACGCAGACTGCCCCAAACCCCACCCCCCCGAAACCCGGGTCTGCCAACTCAGGCCATGCCCCCCCACCGCCCACTGGAGGGCGGGTCCCTGGAGCAAGGTGTGTGAGTGTGTTTGTGTGCATGTTCTCGTGTTTGTGCGGTTGTGTGTCTATTAGTATATATATATAACATATTTGGTGGGCTTAGTTGGACCTGTAACACGGAGGTTGCAGGTTTGAATCCCAGGGAAGGCTCTGCTGTTGCATACTTGATCATGTCCCTTACCTGGAACTGTGTTAGTAAAATGTGCAGCTCTATGCACCTGTGTAGCCTGTCTAACTTAGTCTATGTGGGTAAAAGAATGCATTCACATGCCCAAAAGTAAGATGAGAAACTTTTATGCTTGGACTGTGCCTCAGTGTTCTCAGACCTGCGGTGCAGGAGTTATGGAGAGAACAGTGGACTGCCTTACCTCTAAGGACCTCCCCTCCAAGAGCTGCCATCCAATCGACAGGCCCGAATCCAGAGTGGCCTGTCAGGAGAGAGAGTGTAAGACCTCTTAAAACACTTCTTACTGTACCAGTGTTATTTAGGGTTAAAAACACAAAGACAACGTTTTAACTGCTTAATGCTGTGTGCCAGTGGCTGTTTCTCCTGCTTTAATGAGTGTACAGTTTTATTACATTACATTACTGTCATTTAGCTGACGCTTTTTATCCAAAGCGACTTACAGTTGATTAGACTAACCAAGGGCCAATCTCCCCTGGGAGCAATGTGGGGTTAAGGGCCTTGCTCAGGGGCCCAACAGTAATGGTGTTTCTGCTGTGGCTGGACTGGGACTTGAACCACCAACCTCAGGGGTCCCAGTCATGTACCTTGGCCACTAGGCTATAGGCTGCCCCATAATTCGCTGCCTGTAATTGAAACATGTTTTTCCCCAGTTCTTAAATTCTTTGAACAGTGAGACATGGCAGTCTGTTAGCAGCCAGTAATCCGAAATTGCTTGAACACTTTATATAACAGCAAACTTTATTACTGTCGCTTTCTTTAAGAAGACAATATATTACATCTTTACAAAAATGTAAAATGATCTCAAAGTACTTCTTTCCATGAGGTAGAGGGCTTCTTTAAAGAATAAATATCCTCTTCAAAGCAGTGATATATATTCAGATTTGCAGAAGATATGCAAGACTGGTCTCTATGTGTGCCCCGAGTCACGCAGCTGTTCCAGCCTGAGAGCTGCATCTCTTTGACGGCTCCAGATGTTTAGACACGCTGCGTAACTCTTCTCTTCCCGGGGCAGATTGTTGTAATTTTCTTTGGCTAGTGCGCATTTTGGGAAATTAATATGGCATGGCGGGTTCCCCACACCAGAATTAATACCTATCAGTGGGTCACAGCAGTCTCGCCCTGAACTGCAAACACGGAGCAGCAGAGTCAAAGTAAGTAAGGCACGTCTCCGTGCATGGCGCTGGGGGGAGGAGCTGGGCAGCATGGCCTCTGTAATTACAGTGTCAGCACCATCCCCTCCTCCAAGCTGGACACAGACAACTCTGCTTTATGCGAGCGCAAGATAAGAGCGCAAGAAGAACATGTAATGACAATAAATAATAATAATAATAAAGCTATGCAGAAACTAAGTGGAGCAAGACCAGACTGCTGTGAACTTGGCATTAGGACACTGTAATAAGCCAAAAATGTTATCCTGAGCCGCTTCACCACAACAAAAGGGAACATACCAACCAGAGCATGCCTTTGGCCCTGGTTGGGTCATTAATTACCAACAGCCTCTGAGAGTATCCAGCACTGCATCAGTCCTGGGCTTGAACACTCCAAGGGTCTCTACCTCTACTACCTGACCTGGAAAACTCTTTCAAGCGCTGACAACGCTCTGTGGAAGATAATACTTCCTTAAGATTAATTTGTAATTTAACCTTATCTTAATTCCATCTGTCTCCCTTGCTCTGCACACCAAACTTAAGCGTTTTGCCATAATTTTAATATGCCATGTTTTTTTGTTTTTGTTTGTTTTTTTTGTTTTTTTTCCAAAATTGCAGGTGAACTGTCCACCACCTGCAGGGAGGTCCAGGTGAAGGAAGGTGTGAGGAAGGATGGAGAGTTCTATCTGAGGGTCAAGTCCCGAATCCTTCAGGTAAGAAACCCAAATCTGAGAATCTGCTTCTGACAGAAGTCACTACTGTCAGATTCCAGTCCTGGAGGGCCACAGTGTCTGCAGTTTTAACTCCAGTCCTGGAGGGCCACAGTGTCTGCAGTTTTAACTCCAGTCCTGGAGGGCCGCAGTGTCTGCAGGTTTAACTCCAGTCCTGGAGAGCCACAGTGTCTGCAGGTTTAACTCCAGTCCTGGAGGGCCGCAGTGTCTGCAGGTTTAACTCCAGTCCTGGAGGGCCGCAGTGTCTGCAGTTTTAACTCCAGTCCTGGAGAGCCGCAGTGTCTGCAGGTTTAACTCCAGTCCTGGAGAGCCACAGTGTCTGCAGGTTTAACTCCAGTCCTGGAGGGCCACAGTGTCTGCAGGTTTAACTCCAGTCCTGGAGGGCCGCAGTGTCTGCAGGTTTAACTCCAGTCCTGGCACCATCTGCTGTTTTTGTATTTGTCTCAGTACTCAGGTACTCAAACCACAAAGTCACTGCTTGTTATAAAAATAAATGTACCTAATTTAAAAGGCCTTAATTTATTATCTGAAATTCCTGCCTTCAGTGAATCCTGCATAATGACATCTGCTTTGTGATTTACGTTTTTTTAAGTCGTCAGAGCATCATCATGGTTTTGTCTTTCAGATATACTGCGCTGATATGCAGTCCGGTTCTCCAAAGGAGTATGTGACTTTAAGGAGCGGACAGATGGATAACTTCTCTGAGGTTTATGGCTACAGGTATGTTCGTATGATTTATGTGCCTGAGGCCTCCAGCTGACACTCCTAACGTACTCTATAATGCATGCTAAGTGTTTCTGCAGATGGGCATGACGGGGTGAAGTTTCTCCCCATTAAAGGGGCATAATTTGGGGTTAACTCTGGGGCGGGGAAGTAGGGCCATACGATTTGTGTTTCAGGATTACTTCATTTATAGTATGGTAATTACTCCAGTCATTTACATGATCTGAAATTTGATCTCGATTTTTTGATTCCTTGTTTTACTGTGCTTTTTTTTACAAGTGAACCCGTTTAAAGGGAGCCCTGGTGTTTTACCGTGTGAAAGGTGTACAGACAGGTGTACAGGTGAAGGGGATTGATAACCCTGGTCTTGGAAAGCCACAGGGTTGGCTGCTGGTTTTTGTTTCCACCTTCAAATCAGAAGCCAGATGATGGGAGTTTTAATTATTTAACTGTTTTAATTAATCAATTAGTTGCTGAGTAACAACAAAACCCAGCATGTAAGATGGGTAAATTGTTGTTGGTTGTCAGTGCCTGCAGGTCGGTGAGTGTTAAATGACAGGGCGTGTAGTTTCTCCCTTAAAGGGGCTAATGCAGGTACTCTGTGTGACGTGGACCGCTGCTGTCAGGTTGCAGAACCCTTTCGAGTGCCCGTTTAACGGGAGCAGGAGGCAGGACTGCCAGTGCAGGAATGACTACCCCGCCGCGGGGTACACCCTCTTCCACAAGATCCGGCTGGACATCAGCGTCATGCGCATCATCAGTGAGTAATTATCATAACCCCACCCCCACTACCAGTCTTAATGTGCATCATCAGTGAGTAATTATCATAACCCCACCCCCACTACCAGTCTTAATGTGCATCATCAGTGAGTAATTATCATAACCCCGCCCCCACTACCAGTCTTAATGTGCATCATCAGTGAGTAATTATCATAACCCCACCCCCACTACCAGTCTTAATGTGCATCATCAGTGAGTAATTATCATAACCCCACCCCCACTACCAGTCTTAATGTGCATCATCAGTGAGTAATTATCATAACCCCACCCCCACTACCAGTCTTAATGTGCATCATCAGTGAGTAATTATCATAACCACGCCCCCACCACAAAACTGTATTTTGTAAGTAATTATCATAAAGCCCACCCCGCAATCAAATGTAGCTTAATCTGTGTGTGTGTGTGTGTGTGTGCGTGTGTGTGTGTGTGTGTGTGTGTGTGTGTGTGTGTGTGTGTGCAGTGTGTGTGCAGTGTGTGTGTGTGTGTGTGTGTGCAGTGTGTGTGTGTGTGTGCGCAGTGTGAATGTATGTGTGTGTGTGCAGTGTGTGTGTGTTTGTGTGTGTGTGTGTGTGTGTGCAGTGTGTGTGTGTGTGTGTCTGCGTGTGTCTGCGTGTGTTTATGTCTAAACACAGGTGTGTTTTGTGTATCTGTGTCCATGTGCAGGCTGGTGTGAGTGTGTGTGTGTGTGTGTGTGTGCAGTGTGTGTGTGTGTTTGTGTGTGTCTGTGTGTGTCTGCGTGTGTTTATGTCTAAACACAGGTGTGTTTTGTGTATCTGTGTCCATGTGCAGGCTGGTGTGAGTGTGTGTGTGTGTGTGTGTGTGTGTGTATGTGTGTGTCTGCGTGTGTCTGCGTGTGTTTATGTCTAAACACAGGTGTGTTTTGTGTATCTGTGTCCATGTGCAGGCTGGTGTGAGTGTGTGTGTGTGTGTGTGTGTGTGTGTGTGTGTGTGTGTGTGTGTGTGTGAGTGTGTGTGTGTGTGTGTGTGTGTATCTGTGTCCATGTGCAGGCTGGTGTGAGTGTGTGCAGTGTGTGTGCAGTATGTGTGTGTGTGTGTATCTGTGTCCATGTGCAGGCTGGTGTGAGTGTGTGCAGTGTGTGTGCAGTATGTGTGTGTGTGTGTGTGTGTGTGTGCAGGCTGCTGTGAGTGTGCAGTGTGTGTGTGTGTGTGTGTGTGTGCAGGCTGGTGTGAGTGTGTGAGTGTGTGTGTGTGTGTATGTGTGTCCATGTGCAGGCTGGTGTGAGTGTGTGTGTGTGTGTGTGTCCATGTGCAGGCTGGTGTGAGTGTGTGTGTGTGTGTGTGTGTGTGTGTGTGTATCTGTGTCCATGTGCAGGCTGGTGTGAGTGTGTGTGTGTTGTGTGTGATCTGTGTCCATGTGCAGGCTGGTGTGAGTGTTGTGTGTGTGTGTTGTGTGTGTGTGTGCAGTGTGGTGTGTGCAGTGTGTGTGTGTGTTGTGTGTTTGTGTGTGTATCTGTGTCCATGTGCAGGCTGGTGTGAGTGGTGTGTGTGTGTGTGGTGTGTGTGTGCATGTGTGTGTGTGTGTGTGTGTGTTGTGTGTATCTGTGTCCATGTGCAGGCTGGTGTGGGTGTGTGTGTGTGGTGTGTGTGCAGTGTGTGCAGTGTGTGCAGGTGTGCAGTGTGTGTGTGTGTGTGTGTGGTGTGTGTGAGTGTGTGTGTATATGTGTGTGTATATGTGTGTGTGTGTGGTGTGTGTGTGTGGTGCAGGCTGGTGTGAGTGGTGTGTGGTGTGTGTGTGGTGTGTGTGTGTGTATCTGTGTCCATGTGCAGGCTGGTGTGTAGTGTGTGTGTGTGTGTGTGTGTGTGTGTGTGTGTGTGTGTGTGTGTATCTGTGTCCATGTGCAGGCTGGTGTGAGTGTGTGTGTGTGTGTGTGTGTGTGTGTATCTGTGTCCATGTGCAGGCTGGTGTGAGTGTGCAGTTGTTGTGTGGTGTGTTTTGGTGTATCTGTGTCCATGTGCAGGCTGGTGTGAGTGTGCAGTGTGTGCGTGTGTTTTGTGTATCTGTGTCCATGTGCAGGCTGGTGTGAGTGTGTGTGTGTGTGTGTGGGTGTGTGTGTGTGTGTTGTATCTGTGTCCATGTGCAGGCTGGTGTGAGTG
>JAFBMS010000014.1:3238812-3362203 GCA_019788955.1 Albula glossodonta | reverse complement strand
TTGTGAGTGTGTAGTGAGTGTGTGTGAGTGTGTAGTGAGTGTGTATATGTGTGAGTGTGTAGTGTGTGTGTGTGTGTA
Source organism: Albula glossodonta (assembly GCA_019788955.1). Taxonomy (NCBI): domain Eukaryota; kingdom Metazoa; phylum Chordata; class Actinopteri; order Albuliformes; family Albulidae; genus Albula; species Albula glossodonta. Next base: position 3,362,125 of record JAFBMS010000014.1, on the reverse strand, counting down.
GTGAGTGTGTAGTGAGTGTGTAGTGAGTGTGTAGTGTGTGTGTGTGTGTGTGTGTGAGTGTGTAGTGAGTGTGTAGTGAGTGTGTAGTGTGAGTGTGTGTGCAGGCTGTAGTGAGTGTGTAGTGTGAGTGTGTGTGTAGTGTGTGTAGTGTGTGTATATGTGTGAGTGTGGTAGTGAAATAAAACCTCTAGCCTGGACCGCTGATGATTTTGCAGGCGATGGTCCGAAAAACTGAAAATCTCCTTCAGATGCTTTTTTCTGCTGACCTCACTGAGGAGTTCCAGCCGTCCCTCCCTGGCTCTCTCTGGGGCGCTGATCTCAGATCAGTATGGACTCCTTTCCCATCTGTGACAGAGCATGTAGGAAACTGTTAGCTTTTCTGGCTTAGTCTTCCTGAAATCTGATTGGTGCCACCGGTGGTGGATTTGATTGGCTTAGGCAGCTCATTGTTTTATATAGCCTCTCTGTTTTGGGATTCGTCAGAAAGGATAACCAACCGTTGGTTTGCTAGCAGAGTGCATCACTGACAGTTTGGGAGAGTTAAACCATGTCACCATAGCGGGACATTAGTCAGACTCATAGCCAGGATCAGCCTGACACTCGATGCCAGGCAGAGGTTAAGTCGCTCGGGCCCGTTTAGGGGGTTCAGGGCATCTCCATTCCCCTCCCCCGGCTCTCCCTCGCCCCAGGAGCCCAAACAGCACCTCGGACCGCATGGTACTCCTTTGATTTGTGCGGCCTCAGAAAAAAAAAAAAAAAACAATAATAATAATGAGTTCAAGATGTCTCTGAGATTAAGTTGCTGAGCTGTTCCAGGAAAATGTCAGAGTGTTCCAGCCCATATGAACTATAGCTGAGAGAGAGTGAGGGAGACAGACCCAGAGAGAGAGAGAGGGAGAGAGAGAGACCCAGAGAGAGAGAGAGAGTGTCAATGTGTGTGAATTTGTAAGGGAGTTCATATGTGCATCCACACATATATGTGTACGTATCTGAACGTGAACACATGTGTTTATGTGTTTCTATGTGTGTGTGGGTGTGTGTATGTGTGTATTTGTATGTATGTATGTATGTATGCATGTATGTGTGCGTGTGCGTGTGCGCGTGCGCGTGTGCGTGCGTGTGTGTGTGTGAGGAGTCTGGTAGGGGTACAGTGCAGCTTGTGAGGGGTGTGTTCAGTCTAACCTCAAAGCCCTCTGCTCTTTTTTTCCCCTCATTTCTGTGGAACATCATGAATCAGTTGTGAGACTCTAAACCCTCTAAGCCCCCTGTGGTCATGCTGGATCTGGGATCAAGCTGACATCCGCATACGAGTTTGTTATTAATTACAAAATCCCGCGCTTGGAAATTCAGATCAGACTTTTAACACTTTGTAACATGTGGGGATGAAGCTGTAATTAAGAGTTATGGCCTGCAGTTAATGTGAGCTAAATGAGGGTTTGAAACTCCGATGCGCTCTGCGCCTCAGGCTTTGCATGCAGAAATCTGACTTCATCTGGGTGATTGTGACAGCGTGTTCCGCATTTGCCCAGCAGGGGCCAGTAAACGTTCTCTCTCCCCCTCCACAGCCACAGACCTGCTGTTCTCCCAGACTCCTCTAGGCCGTGCTGTACCGTTTGCCACAGCGGGAGACTGCTACAGCGCTGCCAAATGTCCGCAGGTAAGCAGTCTTGCCCGGCGATTCTTTATAGAGACAACAATCCCTGATCTAAGATCAGTTTAGCCTTTTATCTTAGAATGGATGAGGTTAGGCTACATGCATGAAAATCCTGATCCTAGATAAGCAGTCCTCCTTAGATGATTAATAAGTACTGGCCCTGATCTAGGATCAGTTAAGCCTTTAAGCTTATAATGCATGAGGTTAGGCTGTGGACAGGGAAAGTCTTATCCCAGGTCAGCACTGGTTTAATCAAAGGCTCAATCTATCACATCACAGGGCCAGTTCAGCATCAACCTCACAGGAACAGGGCTGAAGGTGGCGGAGTCTGCAAAATGGGCCTCACAGGGTAACTACGTCACGGTCAAAGTTCACAGGTCAGAGGTAAGGAAAACACAGTCATGTGACCGGTGCATGTCAGATATCATGTCTGTCTTTTGGATACCAGATATTGCATGTTAAATGCACATGCATGCATGCAGTCGCTGTGGAAAATATGTGTACTGTTTATCCATTTCAAACATCACTAAAGTGCATGTGCAACATATTCAGATGGTGAAATTCAAGGAAAAACTATAGCAAAATGTACATTTTCAGAAAAACAGCACCCAAATGTTTTTTTACCTCTCCTAAGAGGAAAGTCTCTCGTTAAGTTCCTCTTCATCCCCCGTTTTCTCGCTCTGCCTCACAGGATGGGACTAGGATTTATGGACGCTGTGGGGGGGTTTGTGGGAAATGTAGTCCCCAGTCTCACTCCGGGCTGTTGGTCCAAGTGCAGTGATGAGCCGGGAACCAATCACGACAAAGAATTGTGCTGGGGAGCCAATCAGATTCACCCACAAAGCCTTAACCACACCCACCTCTCATATGGTGCCACCGTCCCTTCTGGCAGCTATGTATGTTCACACAGGTTGTCTCCATATAATGAACAATGGAGACGGGCCAACTGTATTTTCAGTTTTTTTTTTTTAAATGATTACCAAATGTGTTTGTTCACTGAATTACAAAAGGCAGACATGGTTTTAATTAGGATTATCTAAGTGTAGGTTTTCTTTTTTTCTTCTTTCTTAAAGGGACATGTCCCGACGTTTGTCCATTAGGCTATCAAAAACAATCCTATCACATTTTTAGTATTTGTTTTTTTTTTTTTTATCACTGATGAATGTTATATCAGGAAACCATTAGCAGTCAATTCAGTAATCATAACTGAGTGACCTGAGCCAGAGATTGATGTCCTCAAAATATGATAATCGTTCATAAAACAATCTATACTGTGCAATTAGCTGGTTTAATACATTTTCTGGTGATTAAAACAAAATATGTCGCAGTGTAGGGCGAATATATAATTTAAAGTAGACCTTCTCCTAAACTTTGCTATTTGTTTATTGGCAGTTTTACCTGACCCATGGTAATCAACTATATCCAATCTCTCTTAACTCAAATTCTACTTTTCGGAAGTGACCATTTGTTTGTTGAGCTGCAAGGGAACCACTTCCTGTGGTCCTGAATCTACTCCAGTTTTGCCTTCAGCATCACCCATGACCGGGGTCACAGATTGTATCTCCATCCTTCAGTTAGACAAAGGCCCCACACTGAAGCAGTGGGTGCCTATATGTAGAGCCTGGATGTCAGGTGAAATTACACGTGAGGAAACATTTCGTGAACAGAAATGTTTATGGTCGTCAAATCGGCACGTTTTCTACCTGCTAAAACCACTTAACAGACCTGCCTTCTGTCACGGCGACTCTGAGCTCTCCAAATACTTTTACTGTGTAGCAGACTATTAACCTATCCTGAAATACTGCTGAGTATGCATACCTTCACTGAGTGATGGGATTTGATCAGGCAGACCGCTGTAGTCGGTGTAATGTATATGCCGTATATGATGTGTGGCTAATAAATAATGAGACTGATGCTCACGAAAAACATGTCTACTTCAAGCGATGCGTAACAGCGAACTGAAGATGAGTGCGGATTGAAACTTTCAGGGGTTGTTTATGCCTTCCCATTGGTCAATGCATACCACGTGGTGTGTGCATGCACGCTGTGGTTCCACTTACATAAGCCCAGTCTCATTATTTAATAGCCACACCTCATACAAAGTAAAACGCCCTGGCAAAAGCCTGGTAATCCACAAACATGTACTGTGGAATATTTTTTTTCTTGAAGCCTGAGAAATGTGGATCAGCTTTTCCACTTCTGCCCTCAGTGGGTCGGTGGTGGAAGGGAGCTCAAGACGATGATTGTTCTGTAATGGGGTTTAACTCAAACGAAGCAGAGGAAGTCAGGCCTATCCAGTTTCTCCAGAATACATTTTATGATGAATGACTTTGCCCCAGGTGTGTGAAAACCCTACCTCTCACAAGCGTGTACATACACAAGAATGCATTATATTATTATGGTGTAAAATATTTATGTTTGACTATATTTATTCTGTAAAGTCATGTAGAAACATTCAATATTGACCATGCCAGTTGTGGAAGCCATTTCTTTATTGTATGTTGCTCGAAAAGTGTTACATTTTTGCGGATTGACAAGGAACCACTAACCTAACACAGTAGGTTTTTATGGTGCTTTTAACTACTGAAATTACCTCTAATTGAGAAGCGAACTACTCTAATTACAATCAGAATCTGCTTTTACACAAACTCAAGACTAACTTGGGGTCTGACCTCACATGTCATGTAATTACATTTCACAAATACCCAAGATGCTTTGCAGCACGTGTAATGATATCCTTTAAGTACAATACATGGTGTCTTTAGCTTTAACCAAAGTTTTTTATTGTTGTTGTTGTTGCAGATTAAAACATTTTTGTTTGATGATGCAGCTACTTTTTTATTAAGGAATGAAACATCCCTGATTAAATTCAGAGAGCAGCTAGATTAACTTTGGCTATCATCATTGTTTGATAGACAATTCTACTCTAAGGTCTGTATCAGAAATGAAAAGAGTACTTGATGCACTATGTGCCTTAAAAAAAATTGTAGAAAATATAACATTGAATACCTGCTATCTTTTCCTTTTTCATTAACAATTAAGTTTTGTAACTTATAAAATATGTGTATTTGTATTATTAATTCATACTTGAAATGTGTAAAACTGTGTGGTACAGTAAATATTAAATAGGGCATTGTGACTGCATGAAAAGGTGCTTGTTTGTTATGTATTATCCAAAGATTTTTTTAAAAAATGAGTCACATGTTCTAATATATGTAGTTTGTATAAAAGGAATGATTATGGTGCTATATGGTCACAGGTACTGTGAGGATATATGTTAAATATATTATAGATATGGCTACTAAACTAACAGTGATTGGGAAAAAAATTGTAAGAATAAAATATTTGAATGTTTATCAATATTTTGACTTTCTTACTCCTCTATTTATGTTACTGTTTAACAAAGTACAGGCCACACACAGTACCACAGGAGACTCAGTAACTATTTCAGACCCTACAGGCCAAACATGCACACACACACATACACACACACCCATGCATGCACACACACACACCCACAGGCACACACACACACACACGCACACACCCATGCACGCACACACACACACACACACACACACACACACACACACACACACACACATGCACGCACACGCACACGCACACACACACGTACACACACACCCACACACACACACACACACACACACACATGCACACACACACCCATGCACGCGCACGCACACACACACATACACACACCCACACGCACACACACATGCACACACACAAACCCATGCACGCACACGCGCACGCACACATACACACATGCATGCACACACAGGGAGAGAACAGACATGCAGGCCTTCATAATGACGGTGACGAGAAACCCTTCCTCCATGCAGACAGCGATCCTCATAAAACACAGGTAATGACTGATATTAACCATGAAAGCATTCTGCTTTAGGCAGTCTACAGTCCACAGCACTCAAATGCTCCACATATCCTGACACAACACCCTGACTACAAAAGCCATCTGCCTCTGCTCTGTTTGGTGTCTGTCTTTCCCTCCAACAATCAAAAGCAACCATCCCAGGTACTCCTCCTCACCAGTAAATACAGCAGCGTTCTCAGGTGACCTGCCAGGTTACATATAGGAATAAAAAGTATGTCTTTGGACTGCTGATTTTATAGCATTCATAGTCTTTGGTGAAAGGTTTTTATTATACATTTTGGCACTCATCTGAATTTTGTTACAGTTTCCATTTAGAGTTCACTGTCTTCATGTACCATATGGTAAGCAATATCAAATGAAGACTTGTGCAAACTCTGAATGTGCTTATTACATTAAAATTAGTATCAGACCTTATCGTATCCAAACAAAATAGATCTAAGTTTGCAGTGTTTTTGTCAATCCATGCAGACTCGCAAATACAAACAAACTATATATACGGTAGTATGAGAACACTGGTAAATGCTATAATTACTGACTGTCTGTCAGAATTAAAATCTTTGGCAAAATGAGAAACAGACTCCCTACGGTTTTACACATCTCTGGGTGTGTTATCTGGGAGCCATTTGAGGAATCTGCTGGAATAAGGCTTTATGCATGGAGTTGGCTGAAGTTACAGTGACATCCTAATCGTATGTTACGGCTTTTGGTTTTTCATGAGGGGTCTTGGTTAGCTCGCCCTGATTGTATGTACGTCCCAGTGGGAGTTTAAGTATGAGATCTGGCCTTCATGTGTGCGATTCGCGCTCTGTGGCCTTAAACCTTACCCTCCAATGTCAAATGCTGGTTTCATTGAGATGTCAAAACTTCAAATTTACTTGGAAGCCTCATACTTCTGTAACTGTCGAAGACATCTCAGACTCCAGAGGTCCTGAGTTGGGAATTGTATCGTGTGCGTGCAGTATGCGTTGATCTTGCGTTCAGCTCTTTCATGTCTGTTTCCTGGCCATACTCGGGTGTTCAGAGCGGAACCGCGATGGGCAGATTTATGGCTGTCTCCCACGGCCCCTCAGGTGCGCTAATGATGGAGAGATCGGCTCCGTAGGATTCTGAGGCCGTTCCAAGACACCACTCTTTGTTTTATTCCAGTCTGCACTGTAAATTGTCCCTGTAAACATAAAACTTGTGTGTGTGTGCGTGTGTGTGTGTGCACGCCGTTCCATCACTTAAAATTAAGCAAACGCTAAGTCATTTTCAGAAACCACTCATGACTCTTTAATTAGGGATATAAAACTGTGTTTTCAAAGCACTAGTTGAGGACATGAAGAGATTAAGCCTCCAATTATTTTCCAGACAATAAAAAGACTTCACATTTTTACAGCATTGTAAATGCATTAGCTGTGTAAATAAAATAATCTAAAACACAAGGTAAATTACACAACGTTTGAACCACTCCATTCTCACCAAAGAGTTCTTATCTGGGTTTGCTTTTTAAATGTTTGAATATCACCCTTTCAAACTCATCCAAAAAAAACTTTCATAAAAGGAAAATATTGTGTCTTTCCACTATTCTCATCGCTATCATTTCATATGTTGTTTTTTTTTTTTGGTGAGCAAATGTGGTTTGTGATGGAAGCAATTTTTTTGTGGAAATAGTGGTAAACTCTGCCTTCTGCTGGATACAAATGTACCCTGCATAAGTGTCTGAAATGTCTGAATTTACTTACTTACTTTCCTGTTTGCGCACGTGCTCAATATAATACTGAGCTTGAAATGTAAATCCATGAAAAGTGGCTAATGATGAAAATGGTAGAATTCTTGCAGTTCTGTTTTTTATGTTAATCAGAAAGGCAATGTGTAAATATTTTTAATTGCACATTGCCAAATTTACATAGAACCAAAACTGGGTTTTGTTTGAATTTATTTGTAATCCATAGTTTTTCCAGGTATGATCGAATTGCGTCAGAAAGAGAAGCTTTTTACCGATTGACAGAATTTAATAGTGTGAAATATGAGTGTGACTTTAATTCATCTATTAACAAGCGTCCATATCGAATGCATAATTACAAAATGCAATGTGAGTATTTACCACCAGATGGCAACAATGCTTCAGGAGCTGCGTGGAATCCCGTTCGGCTGCCGCCAGTTGGATAATTTAGGTGATGGTCCTCGAGCTTGCGGAGGGGTGCGCCGAGCAGCGTGTACGTCGCGTGAGTTTCAGTTCGGTGGCTCGCGGACTACATGCATACAATTTCCGATGTCACTGTCACTGCTGAAGCACAGAGAAAATATTGCACTACAATAAGGCCACTCGCATAAATCACAAACTCAGCACGGATACCAGACAACCCATTAATTATTGGACACATTGTCACGATGCAAATTGCACTGTGCGAAACGCGCTTACACCCATACATTGGCTATGTAAAATATGCGTATACCTATATTCACAATACTAAATGCATGGATAAAAGGTATTTTTATTGGTACTGTATAGTTGATACTTTAAGTTCATGTATATGAATGTAGTATTAAATGCATATACATGCATATTTATGCATAGCATGCATAATTACTGGGTAAAATGCTTTTTTTTTTGTAGTCACTGTTTAAAAAGAATGTATATTTATCAAGTGCTAAATTCATGTATATATCCATATATTTACAGTATGATACATATGAATGCACTTTCTGACTTTAGCAAAGTTACTAAATTACTGCTTATCTGGGTATTGCTTAGTAATTATTTTGCACCTTTATCACTCAACAGTGCATGATCCATTAGCATTCACCATGCCATAAAATATAATAATTAATATATATAATCAACTGTGACAGTGACATATACTTCGCACTCCAGAAAATATGGAGCATTGCAGCTATATTTATAATTAAATAAATCTGACTGTATCTCCAAGGCATTAATAAAATATATATTTCCCTGCAGCAGTTAATTAGAAATGTATTCAAAAAAAGGGGGCTGAACGACACAGAAAAGAGAAAAAAGTAATTTCTCATTGTAGCTGATATCCGTGCCCCGAGGACTGTGGTGTTATTTGAGCTAATGCTAACCCGCGCTCGCTCTGTTCACTCCTGCAGAAACACAGCGGGGAAATTCAATCCTTTTTGGCTGAAAAAAAAGAAACATAAAACTGCACCAAAGTATGATTATTAATTGGTTGCCTAACTATCTATTTTCACAGCATTAACCTCTGAGCTTTTAAATCAGAAATCTTGCGCTGAATGTTTGTCTCCAGTGGCTACATTCCCATTGAAAGACATCCCCAGCCAGACTCACCACCTGATTTTAGTCAACGCAAAACTCATGAAGTGGAAGCAGAGAGTGGTGATGTAGTAGCTCATGGAAGTAGTTGCAAAACTTTACGAACAGGATTTGCGACTTCGCATCTGTGATTATACACGAGTGTGTGCGTACTGAACTTTAAGATGAAAGAACTGCACCCCAGACATGTATTGCTAGAGGGTCGTAAACATTCTGAGCAGAGAATTACAGACCAGGGAAGAATCAAAGCTCCTTAATTAAGCAGGGATGGGCGTCTCTGCTCCAGGAGGGCTGTGTGTGCAAGTCTGTATTTCCATCAGCCCAGAATTAATCAGCTAACTACACGTACACTCAACACTGGTTCAGCTATAGATTAGACCACAGCAACAAGAGGGGCTCAAGAACTATCTTCAGTGTGTCACTAAATTTAGCAGCAAATGTCACATCACACAAACGAGAGCTCTAGTTAAATCATTTGTAGCATGAAATACAGACACTATTTGTTGATGAAGTTACTTAAGAAAAAGGACAGCACACAACAAACAAAATGGCATAATTAGCCGTAGTTATGGAGCCGTCCCATACCGTTTTCCTTCTCAGACATGGTTTGATGAGTTCAGACATCGCCCATATGAACGGGCCACGTCGTGTTAGCTGCAGCAGCGTAATGGAGGCTGAGTTAGTGTGAATGTCAGGCATCCGTTTGGACTGAGCCCTTGGCCCAAACTCTGGCTAATCCCTGTGTGATTTGGCCTGAACACTGAATCATAAATCTAAACAAGTGTTACTCCTTTTTTTCTCTGCTTCACAAAGAGCTGAAAGGTCTGTAGGGATCAAACACAGTCATGTAGGGATTTGGATCGTCGTATTTGCTCTGCGGTGCTTGAATAATAGAACTGACCAGAAAACATTCATTCCTTTCTTGCCATTTATTTCTTGCCATTTAATGTCTCAAATGGAAAATATTTTTTGGAAACAAATATAAAAAAATATGGGGTGGGGTGGGGTGGGATGGGGGTGGGGTGGGGGTGCTTTCTGCATGATGGAAAATGTTCTCGTGCAGTAAAACTTAACTCAGCTGAAGAGAGTAAAAAGATGGTAGTGATAATAAAAAGTAGGGATTGTGGGAACAGAAAGGCAGAGAGGCCGCTGTAGCTCTGTGATGGCAGGAGGAGCAGGTGCTTTCAGGCCCGTCCCAGGCCAGTGTCACTGGAGAATAAAGCCCAGAGACCAGGCTACATCCAGAGGGTACTGGGGGGGGGGGGGGTCGCATGGCTAAGAGCAGCTCATTATTTTTAATCATCGGAACGGTTTTAACGATGCGCCGTTTTTACGTCATTTCAGCCTGGCGTGTCAAACCCCTGCGACAGAATAGGCTGCTTTGTTCCATGGGCCCCCGGGGGGGGGGGGAAACCCCCCCCCCCCACCACCAAGGTGGCAACACCCCACCCCCCCAAGAGAAACCCGATTATGACATCCTCGCCAAACCCCCTGCTCAACAAAACTAAAAACTAAGTGGAAAATCATGACTCTTGTCCAGGGTCAGATTCTCTTTTCTGTTTCCCTTAGAAAAAGCCAGGTGGGGCTGGGGAAGGGAGAGAGTGAGGGGGGGTTTAATTACACACTGCCACAGTTTCACATGTAGCCTCAGCGCCACAGTCTGCCCAAAGATGGAAACTTGGCTCAGAACATCTTTCGGTTTGCTTATTCAAAACAAGTGAATCATAAGCAAAAGTTGCACCCTGGTCTTAGTACAACCATACATTTTAGTTTACAGATGTTTCAGAATCACATGCCTTCATTAATGTATGATAAGCATATGATATCTGAATAGAGGCATGCATTGCCGTGGACAGAGCCTCTGTGAAGTTATACTAAGAGGAGTGAGAGAGGACTTCCTTTTCTTTTTTTATTTTATGCACTGTTAGTTAGCACCTGATCCAGGTAGTGTGAGCTTTACCTTTCTGCACTGCATGTATTTGTGACCCCTATCACTGAGCACTGCACCATGGGAGTGTGTGGAGAATAGTCACATCGTTTAAACATACTGAGTATAGTATCCGTTTGTGGCACAGGCACATGGAGGCTTTGCAAAAGGTTCCGCACACACAAAGAGTTACCGACGCGCACCACAGCATTTCAGGAAACATGACAGAAAGCAGTACCTGTCAACGGCACTCAGGCAGCAGGAAACGCAGCTCTCAGACGGAGGCAAACATCTCTCTCCGCTCAGATCAAAGGGCTGTGTGTTCACCGCTGATGAAAGGGTTAGTTACCAGCCTGACCAGCCTGCGGTCGCCAGTCACCCCCCACAGCACTTAGCGAGAGACAATACTGCACTAGTCACTGTTGGGTATGATGCAAAGGGTTTTGTGTGTGTGTGTGTGTGTGTTTGTGTGTGTGAAACAAAGACATACATGCATGCTAACATGTGCACACATATATAGACATGAACAAAGACACATATACACACAAACACAGACACTCATACATCTTTATACAAAAGCACACATGCACAGAGAAAATGCTGAATCACACACACGCACACACACACACACGTGCCTACACAGACATAAACACACAGATGCAAACACACATGCATGCTCACACACGCACAGATACATACACACAAAAATGTGCACACAAACACACAGGTCCACACCCTCACACACCTGTGAGAGCCAGACTGCATCCAATAGCTCGCAGCGTACGCACGCACACACCTGACATAGCGGGAAGCAGGTGAGCCTGAGCTTAGCAGCTTTTCAAAGGGAGCGTCACACTGCAGTCTAAGCTGAATTAGCAGCAGGCTTAATGTGCTAAATGCTGCCATGAAGGGCTTTTATTCTCTCTAAAGCAGAATGCCATTTCTGCACAATGAAATGATCTATCCGTGATTAAAACACACCTGGATTCTCTCTCCAAGGTGCTTCTTGGCTGACGTACCCCCGAGTTTGCTTTGCCTCAGCCCAGGGTGGGAGAGGGCAGGCTGGGCAAAGGGGCTCGGTCTTGCCCCTGTCTGCTCCAGAGTCCCAGCATAGCGGCCTGACACATTCACATTTAGGCATGTAGCAGATGCTCTACTCCAGGGAGACTCTCATTGCTTCCAGTGCAATCATGTACGCAGCGTTATAGTTAATCAAGCAGTTCACCTTGGAATCAAGCTTGCAACCTCTAAACTGGAAGTCCATCCCTAAACATTACACCACACTGTCAGTAATGGAATTAGCCCATTAAAGCTTCCCCCCTCCCCCCAAAAACATTACTTTTGGAACAGAAAATAATTACATTATTAAATGCTATCTGTTTATACAGTTGGGTAGGAATTCAATGTACAGCAAAGAGCAAAGGATCAGGAAAAACATATGATTTTAACACAGATTGTAAAAAAAATAGAAAACTATAACTTACATTAATTAATCACAAATCCAGTCTTTGACAGAATGTATTTAAAACTGCAGAAAAGTAGTATGAAATAAAAAATTGAGGGTTAGATTGACTGAAACACTCTTGGATTTTGCAAGGACATCCGCAATTCAAAGTGGGCTTTTCATTCTAAAATATAATAACTCATGGCATTGCATATGCCAACAAAGAGACGAAGCGCATTTGATTGGCTCTATCTGTTAGTGTATGATTGCTTACGAACATTTCTGATATGAAGGACACAGGACAGACGGAAACAAAAAAGGGGAAAAAAGGGCCGAGTGTATCAGTCTCATCTGAAGGCAGTCTCTTTCTTTTCTTTTTTTCCCCTTTCTTCAGAACATGGGGAAATAATTTCTTTCCCTCAGCACCGATCCATAACCCAGACCCTGACAGGATTGCAGTATCATCAATCACGCGCCCTGACTGAGGTAGAGAGAGAGAGAGAGAGAGAGAGAGAGAGAGAAGGGGAGAGGTAGAGCGCAAAAGAGCGCGAGGGAGAGAGAGGCTCTGCTCTCTGACTCCACACTGTCTGTTTCAGTTTCTCACCGTGATGGATGAGCAATAGTCCAAAAGGCCTCTGAAAACATGCCTCTAGTTCCACCTCCATTTCCAAAATCCAAGCCTGCAAAACCAGAACCAAAAAGCTGTGAAAAAGGTGATATATTAATAGAGGAATAATAATAATAATAATAATAGGGACTTGAGGATCTCAAAGTAACACTGTGGAGAGAGGAAATTCACAGTGACTCAGTTTTTAGCTCAATAGACTACAAGCTCAGTCATGTAGCACTGCTGTCATTAACTGAGCCAGGTTACATGAACGCTTAACTTGTGCCCTACATATTCCAGCTTAGGGGGTGCTGCTGCAGGCGCCCCCTGTATAACCCGGGCTATAAACCTGACCACCGCTTAAAAAACGCATCTACAGTGACCTCGCTCTTTCAATAACTCACTGAGTTACATGGATGTGACCAGTGACTGCGAGCTAAAATGTACACTTCAAATGGAAGAGAAATGCTCAGACATTCCTTGTAAAGACAAGATTCTGTTCAATGAATATTTTACTGGACATTAGTTATTAGAACTGATATCATGAATATTAGAACTGGATATTAGTTTAAAATATTAAATAAATGCGATTTTGTTGTTGTTATTCTGTATTATTTCAGGCGGTCATCCCCCGGCGATATTCAGAGAATGTGAGCAGCAAGTATTTTTTGGTGGTAGAGGTTTGTGGGAGACGTTCTGAGTCCCTGCGGATGTCGATTATTGCTGATGGAGTGTTTTTTCTTACCCCACACCCTCGTCTCAGAGCTTTGAGCTCCGCTCGTGTTTATGCAGAACTTGTCTCTGTCGCGAATCTGAACGCTCTGCAAAATTCTAAAAAACGAGGCCGAGAACAAAGACATGAAAGAGCGGAGGGTCTACTCAGCCGTCACACCACGCATCCGTGAACTTGTCATAAAATAAATAAATAAGTAAATAAAATAAATAAAGTGTTGAGAAGGCTGAGAAACATGCCATCTGTTTGCCTTTGGCAAGAAATATAATAAATGTGTTTTCAGAAATGAAACCGTTCCAAAACCCGTCATTCTTCCATGAACGTCTTCCAAAACATTTTGTGCTTTAAAATTGTTGTGTCCAAACAAAAAGCACAGCACATTGGACGGTGAATAACACTCCATTAGCCATTAGGTACAGCAGGGCTTAATTACGGAAATCATACATGCTGAATACATAAAATTAACGTGCAGTCAAAACAATATAATTGGATTAGATTAGGTCATACAATACCGTTACATACAGTCTTTTAAAATACGCCTTCTCCCACATCTAAGTTTATGGTTTATCCAACATTTGCAATGGTAACAGCCAGTTAAATACTACACTGTGAGATAAATAGGATGGTTTTGGGGATAGTGTGGGGGTTGGGACGGTGTTAAAACGAAAACCACGCCTGTTGAAATTACCGTGCGTTTTACAAGGAGGGCAAAATGACAAATGCAGCATCAAGTGCATTTGAATGGCAGTACCTTGTTTATTACATGTTACGATACGCACAAAGATAATTAAAGTTTAGTTTTGCCGATCTGGGTTTCAACTCTTCAGTACCGTCATTATTTCAGACGGAGACACAGCAGAATTTAGAAGTGGCGCTGCGCGTACACGTTATAAAACTCCGCTGTGACACGAGCGAACTGTGTGAATACATTAGCGGAGCATACCTGAGGACAGCGAAGACGCAGGTAAACAGGTATGTGCAGGTGTGTGGGTTAGGTTATAACTGAAGCAAAGTCCATCATCACCCACACATTTTAGGTAATTAGATAGTGCGCTCCAAAGCAGTGTCAAGAAGAAACATATTTGGTTGGTTATAAGACATTGGCAGCACTTGAAGACAGGGCAATTAATTTTATATTTACTAACATACATAAAAGACAGCCCTGGCCAGTACATTCTCACACATTCCATTTTTTTTTTTTTACTGTAGCTGTACATTTACCTGAAGATTCAAGATTCAGTGTTATTATATATAATTTACAATTTAAATGTACTGACATAGCAACCAGTTCATGGAATTTGATTTGGTGAGCTCTATTTTAAAAACACGACAATAGGAGAGAAAAAAAACAAAAACAGACATTAAAATATGGGTACAGTAAACCATTAAGGAAATTAAGAGGTGTGACCATTAGCAGTGTATTAGTGTGAGCTGAGGCAGGTGAGCAGGTACCTCACCCATGGGTTCACTAGCTGTTCCTTCCATGGGAATTAAAGCCCCACCTGAGTCACCCTGACAGTTCTTTCAGTGGTATATGTCACATTCTGAAGTTTTATAATGCTTCTGCACCGTGGTCCACATCCAAAGCAGGGAATGTATGAGCATTTCGGTCGTACAAGTCAATTCCTCCTACAGTGATTTCCCACCAGCTGTGACACACGTTTTTGTGTAAATTACAGGTGTGACACAGCTATCCGGTGTGTAAATTACAGGTGTGACACAGCTATCTGGTGTGTAAATTATAGGTGTGACACAGCTGTCCAGTGTGTAAATTTACAGGGGTGACACAGCTGTCCAGTGTGTAAATTTACAGGTGTGACACAGCTATCTGGTGTGTAAATTTACAGGGGTGACACAGCTGTCCAGTGTGTAGATTTAAAGGTGTGACACAGCTTTCTGTTGTGTAAATTTACAGAGGTGACACAGCTGTCCGGTGTGTAAATTTACAGGGGTGACACAGCTGTCTGGTGTGTAAATTTACAGAGTGAATGAGGTGGTGTAATTTTTCCGTGTCCTGCATCGCTACAGTCTGCTGCTATTTTACTGGTCTTTTATTTGAGTAAAATCAGGAAGTTAGTGTGGCTGGAAGGAGTCTTTAAAGTTCTAGATCATATTCCTCACCCCACAGCGTCATCTACATTCAAAATGGAGAGCAGGGTCACATCGCTGTTGTAAAGAAAAAAGACCATTTGTTAAAGGAGAAAAACTGTTTTCCTGTGTTAAATTAAATGAGAGATGTTCTAGTCACATGATATTATGAATAAAATGTATTAGTCATTGAGCCATGAAGCACCGACTCAATGACTTAAACTTTCTATTTACGAATAAAACTCAAAGATTACTAAATGTAGAAGGTTTATTTAGGATGCCAGGAATTGTGTAAGTGCAAATAGATGATCTATCATAAATATCTTTCTCATGAAAATTTGACTCAGAGACTTAAGAAGATTGACTTGATGATTTGGCTCATTAGCAGTGAGTAAACACTGGGGCAGAGACGAGTGTAGTGTAATCACCAGAGGGCTAACAAATGAGCGCTGTGCTTAATCTAATTAAAACGGAGGCAGCCAGACTGCCATTGAGTACGGGATATGTTTAACCTGCACTTAGACTGGCTGCTCAGATCGGGGTAAAGCTGCAGTCAGTGCCGTTGCCTTTTTCAGGCCTGGGTTTCATACAAATGTAGACTGCCACTGACCAGCGTGGCAGCATCAGTTCTGCTCCTTATTTGCTACTGAAAGATTTCTCACTTCAAAAAATAATAAAATAGTAAAATGTTAAAATGAGTTAGAAAATGGTAGGGCAGTGGTGGACACTGGCCACAGACAGAGTGCATTCTTTTTTTTTTTTTTTTTGGAGAAAGTGGTGAAATACAGACATAACTATGTAACAAATGAAGGGACAGACAGTGAAAATCAGCCCTGTCTTCACTTTTAAACAGGCCTTAAGCTAACCAAGCTTATTCAAACTGCTTTTCCTTCAAAAAGCGCTCATACTATCTGTACTGGAAATTATTTCAGATGTGTTTTTTTTTGTATCCTTGTCAAGACGAATTTCTTGTCATAAATAAAATTCCATTATATGTTTTACGCAGGGGGTGGGATGTTTAGCTTTGTATATAAAATATTTAATTTCCCGTTGGCACGCACGGTTATTAAAGGAATGCAGGCCGAATGTTTGATGTGTGTGCAGCGCGGTGTTGAAGCTGAGTAAAGATGCTTATTAACGCTGGAATTTTTTGGCTGCATGAGATGCAGATGAGGTGCAGCAGTGCACACAGGTACTTCAGTGGCTGCAGGGCTTTATTAAAGAGCGCCGATCTCTGGAAAATAACAGCTCTGGCTATTCGTTTGCCGAGGCCTGCCTCCTCTCCTCTCTGTGCAGGTAGATGGGGTGGGGGGCTGTTTATTTAGGCTTCAGATAGCTGCAGATGTGCTGTTTGGAAAGCGATCACAGAATGGTGGAGAGTCGAAGGAATCCTGTTCTTTCAGCCTTCCCCTCCTCCTCTGCGCTTGGGGGGGGGGGGGGGGGGGGCAGGGGTTGTAGACACTCCCCCAAATGATACTTGTGTGCTGGAGCTTAATGGTAATGGTTATGCTAGTGTTAAAATGTGCACAAATTTGTCCAGTTTTCATGGAAATCCCCAGTACTTTTTCCTACTGGAACTTTTTATAGACTTTGTTTTGCATTTGTCTTGGTGGTGTGAGTGTGTGTGTGTGTGTGTGTGTTTTCTTTGCTTTTTTGCTATAGTTTGTAATTTATAACAGCAACACAAATTCAGCAAAAAGTGATATGGCATCTAATCATAGTGAGTACCCATCACTAAGAGCAGAAGGGGTTAATGTTTTATGAGGGTAGAGGAGGTTGTTTCAGGGGGGAGAAAGGTGAGGTTTGAAAAGGTGTATTTTCAGTTCATGGTAAAATGTAGGGAGGGATTCAGTCGTTCTGACAGAGGTGGGAAGGTCACTCTACCACTGAGGAACCAGAGCAGAGCACGCAACCCTCTAGTGACAGGACCTGGACAGGAAGGTGTGTGTGTGTGTGTGTGTGTGTGTGAGAGAGAGAGAGAGAGAGAGAGAGAGAGAGAAGTACACACGGGTTAGGGATATTTGGCTGTCATTGGAGGCTGCAGCAGCAGAATCTTAAATTACATTAAATATTACTGAAGTCCAATCGACATCAGAGCCTTTGAAAGGATAATGCATGCATTATAAGCTTCAGAAATAACCCAGAGCAGGCTTATCTATATTAAAGTAAATCAAATGACAATTTTAAAACAAGCTTATGTTTAAACAAGAAAAAGGCCTATATTTTAGAGTAAACACAGATAACAGATTGTGTAAATCCTATGTCCCATTCCCAAACTATTAACTTAGCTTAGAGTTTTATTCCTTTTTTAGCCCTCTTCATATTCCATTTGAGCAATGAAGGCAGTAACTATGAAATTCCAAATCTGAACATCATGTTTCCAACAACAAAATTAAAATAAGATGGTACTTGTAACCCACTGAGAGTTTGCAGGTTTGACTCTTTGGTGGGGGCATTGTTATTGTACCCTTAAGTGAGGTAATTATCATGACTTATCATGTAAATTGCTCTGGGTAAGAGTACATGGGAGAAGTTCCAAAATATCATATGAGGCTACATTTGTCCTTGTCTGCTTTAGCTTACCTTTTTTAACGTTCAACCTTCACCAACATTGGCTTTGCAAGTTGATTTTGGTGATCAGTGAACCTGAGAACCTTGTTTGTGAAGGGAAAACATAACCTAAATAACCTTGCATTTAATCATGAGAGCAAAGTTAAGGACATGTTGATTGATTCCAGGCCTCCGTTTCTCTTAGAGACTCTCGCCCACAGTCTCAAGACTCCAATTGACAGAGAAGTATTCATTCACAACGGAGGAGGAATCACGGAATATAGCTAGTCTCTTGTGTAAGTCAGCCAGCAGAATGCAGACAGGGATGGAGACTGGTTTAGAGCATGAAAAGACACAATTTTACTCAATTTCAGTAGAACAGAGAGGTCAGAAAGAGGGGGTCCAAAAATGTACCAAAATTGTTCAAACAAAAAACAAGCAAAAAACAGAAACAGGGATTGTGATTCGTTCCATAAATAGCCACGAGGGAAACAGAGTGTTTTTCTGGCAATAGGTGCTGGCTATTAGAGTTTTTGGAAGACGCAGCGTCCCTAAGTGTTTTTTTAAGCCACCAGTTCGAGCCAAAACACACACGTTTGTGTTATGCGGCGCTAGGTAGGATTTGCAGGTCTTGAGAAGAAGACTTTACCGTTACGACATCTCGCCGCTCAGACAGCCCACGGGAGGCATGTTGTCACACCCTACAGAAGAAAGAGATGCTGAATCTTATGGGCTCATGTCATTGACCCTCCATCAGAGGTTTTTATTTATTTATTTATCTGTATCAATTTGCTAATAGAGTCTATCTCATACGTGAAAGCTCTCTGATGGAACAACCTGAAACAGATCTGGACATGACTACATAAGGCCATATGAGTATATAGTGTCATGAACAGGATAGTCAGACTGTCTCGGCTTGTCATCCACCCACAGCCCAGAGCAGTGGGTCTCAACCTCGCACCTGCATTTTAACAAGTTGTTAATTTTTCTCTTCATTAGGGAGTTTTCATATTTTTAATGATTATTTACATCATAAGCCACATGATGTCAAAAAAATTGTATACATATACATGCAATGAAGAAGAAATTCTCCATACTTATTTTAATCACATTCGTAGAAGATAAGTTCCCTTGAGATGAAGCTGAAGTTTCAAACCTGAAGGAAAATCATTACTTTGAATATGAAAGATGTGGAAACAACGTAATCTGTTTTTCTTATGGACACACACTCACACATGTTTGTGTATAAATGTATAAAATATTGGGTGATATAATGAAAAAAGAACATGGCTCAGGGATCCTCACTCTCACACCTTTCATGGGGGAAGGATGGATTTGCTCAGTGCT
The DNA here is from genome assembly GCA_019788955.1 of Albula glossodonta. NCBI lineage: Eukaryota > Metazoa > Chordata > Actinopteri > Albuliformes > Albulidae > Albula > Albula glossodonta. The sequence goes on along the minus strand of JAFBMS010000014.1, from coordinate 3,342,579 downwards.
TCAAAAAGACTCTCACTCTTATTACAAATTGCAAGGCCAAATCCTTCATCTGCAGACAGAGAACAGCACTGTAATATTGTTTTTCCCAGAATCCTGCTTCCTTTTTTTCATGGGCCAAGTCTATCGCTGGCTTCAACCGCAGCTGTGCTGTTACCGCCGTTATTGTCCAACTGACTGGAGGTTTGTTCCCCACTCTGTTGATAGGGGTCTGGGTGCTGATTCCCCCCCCCCCCCCCCAACTTCCCTCCTGCTGCAGTTCCTAATTTTTATTTCCATGACGGAAGATGGGGCATCGGAGTGATGTAAGCATGTATAACCCCCCCTCACCCCCCCCGGCACACGCTGGTTTTCAGACGAGGCCATTGGCACTTCCATCTCGATGTGACGAAAGGACTGCATCGGGTCTGCAGCTGTTCTGACTGAAACACCTTCGTGCTGGTTTTCCTTCCCATGTCATTGTTAAACACCCCCGGCTCTATCACACAGAGGTGGGGGGGGTACCGTGCCGACAGCAGGTATCTTCACAAGCATCCTTTGAGGGTGCGTTGTGCTCCTCTGTTTTGGAGATATAAACATCATCTCCCCTCGTATTGCCAGGAACGAGAGCCAAGGAAATAATTCAGTCACGGCATGCATCTGTCTCCAGCAGCCAATGAGCACGCACCGTGCAGATGCAGATGGGAACCGTCCAATAAATTCAAAAAGCCGTGAAAGCCAGGAACACAGCTCCCTGAAGCTAAAACCAAGACTCAGTGAGTGAATTGCTTGAACTGATATCCTCCACAGAATGGGGGACCTGCTCAAGAGATTGAATACGTGTGTCTTTTTTCCCTTCCTTTTTTAGTGTACTGAGGTAATTAATTCATTAACAAAGCCGGTCGTATATATGAAAGCTAGCAACAGTTTGTTGTGTTTAGGTGTTTAGCAGATTCCCTTATCCAGAGTATTCTATACAGCTTCAATTTTTTCACATCTACATGGCTGGATATTTACTGAAGTGATTCAGGTAAACTACCATGACAGCTGCATGCCAGGGAATTGAGCCCACATCCTTTGAGTTACAAGCCCAGTTCATTATTCTTTAAGCTTATTTTAGTTCGGAAATGAGTTTTTTCAATTTTTCTTTTTTTTTTTTCAACAAAGCTTTTACTTTGAGAGAAAAAAATCCCACATGTTTGTTATTAGGTGGAGTGTTCCTTAAAAAAATGACTCGTGGTTCAGTCTGTCCTGCAGTCCTGAATTTACTTAGAAATGACATTTTAACATTTTAAGAAAATGCTCAAAGAAGTAATGATGGGTTACGGCCTCCGAACTCGACCACAGTTTACATTTAAAACAACCCTACAGTAAATCCACCAGTCAGACTGGAACTGATTGATTTTCATGGTGCCCACATCGTTATAATTATTTAATATATAACAAGCCTGACAGACGTGTGCATTCTAAAGGAAATAACACAATAATGTGATTTAAATTACTTCAGTAAGTGTAGGAAACTATATAGAAATTAGTTATGAATAGTAATGAGACTGTTTAAGTATACATATGTCAGGGCCCATAATTCATGAAGTTCCTCAGAGTAGTGTGCTGATCCAGGATCAGGTTCCCCTTGTATTTATCATGTTTTATCCATCATGAGCTAAATGGTAATAACTTATTCAAGGTCACTTCTCCCACTCTGAGATTCTGTATGAATACAGGATCTGGTCAGTGACCGCAATCCCATTTTATTGAATCCATAAGGGTTAAATTGTACCAAATGGCTGTTTTTTTGGCTCTATATGCAGCCAAAAAATGTTCCCTTATGATTACAAATAAAGTACACTCTCTGGTGTTATTTAGGGCTTAAAGGGTATGAGTCTGGTCAGGAGATTGGACAAGGGGGTCAGTAGATATAAATATAAAAAATAAAAAAATTAAAATCCTGGATGCCCCTGGGCATTATGTTGCATCCCATCTTGTTTTGTAGACCTGCACATCTCTTATGGGAAAGGACAACTTTCCGCAATGTTTCCATTTTGAGTTGCTGATTGGCCTGCAGACGTTTCTCATTCTCTACAGAAAGATGAGTAGGAATTAGGAATCAAACCCCAGTATGTTAAATATCTGAGTAGGAATTAGGAATCAAACCCCAGTATGTTAAATATCGGAGTAGGAATTAGGAATGAAACCCCAGTATGTTAAATATCTGAGTAGGAATTAGGAATCAAACCCCAGTATGTTAAATATCTGAGTAGGAATTAGGAATCAAACCCCAGTATGTTAAATATCTGAGTAGGAATTAGGAATCAGACCCCAGTATGTTTAATATCTGAGGGAAATGCACAGTCGGTTGGAGAGCACGTGGCTGGAAGAATCGGAACTACGCTGGTGTCCTCGAGTTTGTGCTAAATAAACATTTTGTTTTCCAAAAAAAGGATAGCATTTTTGCCTCCTTGACATACTTGGTAGCGGCACTCCTGCAGTATATTCACTGAAGCATGTCAGCCCGCGTAGAGTCAAAAAGACAACAGGGAGACCCCGTGCATGCAAGCAAGAGAGGTGGCCCGCTGCCAAAAACGAGTCTTGGTCTTTCAAGGCAAACAGATGGCTTCGCTCCAGCACCAGATACCGGCTTTGGTCTCCCAAATCCCCCGTAGACGACTGTAGAAATTTTAGCCGTGTACGGCGAATGGGAGCAGAGCGGAATTCGACTAAAGATGACATTGGCTTGAGAGTTTTTGGGCAATGACGCCCAGGGGAAGCCATTATACGGCTGTCACAGCACGTTAGCCGGAGACACCAAGCACTTTCATGTCCGGATTAACTTTTGCTCATCGCAGATAATAGATCGTCGCTTCTGCTAATCCATTCTCCCTATTGATTTTTTTCCCTCCTTTAATTACTTTATGCAAGTAAGCAAATTTTAATAACGGCAAGAATGCTGACACCCAAGAAAGAGATACAAAAGGTTTTAACAAGGCTAATCAGCTTAGTGCATTTTTTCTGCACTTATTGCATGTTGATATAATCACAAATATAGGTTTTTTTTTTTTTTTTTTAATTTTGGTTTAATTCCTGCACAGCAAGAATAGCTAAAAATGTTCCCTTGAAAATATTTCTTTCTTGAATTTATAATGTAATAATTCTAAACAACAAAAAATATATTATTTTTTGAGGATTTACTTTGTAGGCCTAATATTTTATTCAGATGAATACAGCATCTGATCAACTGGGGGATCTGAGTCCTCCTCACAGTGATACAGCGTTTGGAAGGGAACACAGAGATCATTAAGCATTAATGACTCATTCAAACTCCATTTGTTCCATGCGCCAGCCCGAGTCAGCACTGACAGTCCCAGAATGATTACATCAGTCACACGGATCCTGGGCTTCGCCACAGGGGAAAAAAAACAAACCAGCCCTTTTGTGTGGAAAATGACATGGTGATTGCCGAACCCAGCAGAGCTCACTCACTCAGTCACTCATAGGGGAATCCGTGAACTTTTCCCCCGACGATGTCTAACGTTTAATTCCACTTTGGAACGTCGGCGGCTCCTCTGTATGAAAGCGTAAATAAACGAGAGCGGCGGGGTCTAAATACGCTGCGCGCGGGTGATAAGACGGGGTTGGTATGGCGACAGCAGGGCTCCCCCTCCACGGCGTTCTGCTGTGTCAGCACGCCCAATAATGGGATTATTATTTTTTATTTTCTGTTCCTTGAGAGATGAAGCAGAAGAAACACAATTAATATGCAGATTTTTAATAGCACGGTGCATCTTTGTTTTTCCCCAAGAACAAATACACAGGCCAGAAATCCTCCATCGAGCAGACTGTTTAGACTTCTGCTCTGTGTCACGAGGCCTTCAAAATGTCATTTTGTAACAAAAAATATCACTACATTATCATTGAGTATGCATATGCAACAATAAGTCTGAATAGGTTATTTTTAACCATTTTTTGTGAAATGTGCTGCAGATACCATTGAAGCCTTATGACGCTTGTAATAAGCAGTAAAAAGCTGTCAGGGCTGGTTATAACAGTTATAATGTCATTCTTATTAAAGTTTAGGCTGCTTAGCATGGAAGAAAAGGTATTGCTATGCAGCTGTCTGGGAACAATAGCACAGCTGCAGAGAGAGCTGTTGATCAGCTGTCAGACTACTGTGTCCTGCAATAAATTCTTTATCAGTAAAACCTTGATCAGCTGTCCTAGAAAACGATTACTGTGTTATTGTGACACGGGGTTTACAAATTTGGTGCAAAACAGAAGTGTAGAACAGTAGTATCTTCAGTGATTTTGAAATTCTTCAAAATAATGGCTTTATTGGTTTGACAGATTTTGTTTTTTCAGTTTTCATTGTCCGAAGCTCAGAGACACACCCACACACTCAAGCATACAGACAGGAAGTCAACCTGTCAGCCACGACAAAGACAGGAAGTCTGAAACAGCATGGTAGACAGTGAAGGAGAGAGTCGTCTTGAGATCAGGATTAAACCCACTCCAGTCTATTTTGTGTGTTTGGCGAATCAGTAGAGGTCATTTGCCTCCCTCTTGGAGCGCTCTGTAAATCTGTTTTGTGTGGAAGACCAGGCCTCCTTTGGGAATGTACTGTATGTCTCTAACAGCTACAGCTACATGAGAAAAATATCCGCAGTGCAACAAAGGGAGAAGGTCGGCTTTCCAATTCCAAATCTGCAGTCCTCCCTCTCCTAACCGACTGAGTCACATCTCACGGCCACCTTTCTTCTGTCTTCTTTACTGATTTGATTAACTTTTATTAAATAAACAAACCTACCGTTGAGGAGGCCTTCTGATACAGTTCAGTGGGTTTGTGGCAGTCAGGGGTGGGGTGGAGAGGCCAGTGCCAGATTTTAGTCTGTCCCGGGGGCCTGTCTAAGGAACGATGTCATTTTCATGGCTTAAACAGGATTAGAGGCACAATGACTTCTGCGCGGGCAGAGAAAAAGGCAGCACACAGTGGTTCTGTGACATCATAAGAAACCCAAAGGGTCCTTGTCCTTTGTAATTCGCGATTTGGTGGTGAGAAGTGTGCTCAAATGTACTGACACACCATAGCTACCACCGTCACCTGGAAACCGAATGTCACCCTGACAACAGGAAGCCATGATTTTGAATAACAATATAAAGCACGTACTGTAACATTGCATGTCATTATTATTATATGATTCTTGGTTTGGATTCTGGTTTATGTCCATAAGATGTAGGTTTTGTGAAATATTTAAAACACAGAACTTCACATTACATCTAGCCCTGGATTCCAGGATCATACCTCTCCTGTATAAGTATGGTTGGCAAAAGCAGTAACGTTTTTTTGCAATTTAGAGACAGATTTGGGTAAACTTCCCAACTTTAGGTCATTAGGGACGCCGTAGCCAGGGCTGTCTTCTGTTTAAAGGCCCATTTGATTTATCCTGGCGGCTTCCAGCTGAAGCGTCATCACATCTTAAATAAAACTGTTATTTGACAATGGCGTTGCTCAATGATCCAAGTCCAGAAATGGACATTTCAGTGAATATATGGTCATTTTGGGCATAAAAGTCCATTTCCCTCTTAAAACGACTTCCCACAGGCTCCGGCATACACCCTTGTATACACTACAGATGTGATTTGCCTGTCCTGTTCATAAAGTTACCGACAAAATGGCTGCCATGAGCCTTTAAACTGTGCAGATCCCAGCCTCCCTGTCTCACCACATACACAGGCTTTGAGTCAAGCAATGCTTGCCCTTAACCTGGGGATCTGTTTAATCACTATTCATGCTCAACTCTGAATTACAAATAAATGCGAGCGAAACATTTGTTTTCTTCACAAGCACGGTTTTGGCAACTGAAGTTTTGCCTATGGCTGAACTCGCACAAAATGTTTATGAAGAAGCTAAAAAAAAATAAATAAATAACCTTGCCTTTAATCACAAGCCAGTATTAAGGACAAATGTTGAGTGAATCTTGGCCAAAGTCATGTGACATCCAAGATGTGCCCTAAACCAGTGTCATATTATAGTTTCCATATGATGACACAATTAGAGCAGAGAACTACGTTTCCCACGTGCCCTATCAGTCAGATTTGAGAGAATTCCATACTCTGCTGGGGGGAGGAGGTTAGATTCCAAAGGCCTGAAGGTCAAAATTCCACTAAACCATTGTTTATTCGAAGAATAAAGCACTGTTGATGTTTAACCAAGGAGACAAGTCAGCTTGTGTTTTGGCCGAGATTTACTGATGGTGCATTTGGAAAGTCGTAGTGAAGTCGTATCGGATTAAATCGTCTTCAGTTTCACATTCCATCTTGAGTGTGTGTGTGAGTGTGTGTGCGTGTTTGCTTTTTTTCAGGGCGTTCCAGGTCTGGGCACACATTGTTAGAAGTACCCTCTGGTCTTTAAATTGTTTTTGGAAATCATGAGGCTTTTATTATGTACAAAAGCTATGAGAACATACCAGGAGAGTAACAGGCCATTACGTCGCTAATCTGACCCCTGCCTTTGCAGCTCAACAGAAAGGCAAAAATGACTTTCCCCGTTTCAAGTTCTGCCTCTTCCAAAAACTGGCAGATTCAAAACTCAAAGGACAAATTTTCTGGCTCTGTCCTCGATAAGCTTTGCATAAGATTGTTCGTACTAATTAAACCATTTCAATTCAAGTGAAACCAAAAGGTAAATGTTTGATGTGTATTTTCAGTTTCAGCTGGTATTTTTATATACAGACTTTGAGTGTAGCTGGTAAATTTCCATCGTAGACAAAACACTGAAGCTGTGCTTTAAATAAACTTCAGGTCTTATTCCTCTACAGTTAACTGTTGGTGGGATTCCACGGCTTTTTCCAATTGAACATGAAGCTTGTTTTCTTCTTCATACACTATACGGGCACTTTGTTATTAATTGGTAAACAATTTATGAATCACTATGTGTGTTTTGTTCATGTGTCTTAATGTTAACGATTAAAATTGATCTGAGTGCTTGTACTGAATGATCTAGTGCTTGGATTGCTGTCTCAATATATATTTACTGTACTGTTCATTCTCATAGACGAAGAAGAAACTGTTTGATTTCCAATGTTGACCTCTTTTGCTCGAGCTCTGGTACATTCCCTGTGAAATTTTGTAGTGTTTTTAGGTTTTACTCTCAGTGGAAAGTGTGGCTAGCCTATATTTGTTGTTCTCCTTTTTCACCAGTGATAACAGGGAGACTGATGAGGTAAAATTGGAAATTGTGTTACTCATATGCACTTGGCTGACCAATCACTCTGTATGCATGATCTTTGCATTTTTATGCTTCTCCTGCATGTGCCACACAAATAGTTATTTGTCATATTGATTTCCCTGCTGAAGATGTCTTAGCCTGTGTGTGGGATGACCTGGGCTGTTTCTTTCAACAGAACTTACTGTTACTGTATGTGTTATATTGAGCAAAGGCTCTGGTTGTCTCTGTGGTGCATCTTTATGGAAAGTGCACAGCATATTTCAGTAAGAACTATTCTGGCCTTCGACAGTTTGGCCCCCAATGAACTCTCTCAAATCTTTTTCTTTTCTTCTTTTTCTTTTTAATGTCTGCTGCTGGTGGTATGATGAATCATCCTCTTGGGACTCGATGAAGCACTTTTTTTTTTTATGCGACTCTCAAAGCTGTGATCTGCCTGAGTCTAAAGGAGTTACATTGCAGGAGCATAAAATACTCCAGGCACAAGCGTAAGGTCACATCGGCAAAATCTGTCAAAAGCCACTTCTGCTCTGTGATTAACCCGGCTAACCTTGGTGTTGCTCTTATCATTTCAACAACTTTGCAACCTTTTCATCTACACTTTGAAGGATGCAAAAAAGATGAATGATCGTTTAAAAAAAAAACAAATACCAACATAAAACCTTTCCAACGATTTGATATGTTGTATTCTTGCCTGTACATTTTGATCCATTGTCTCGAAGGGAGTTTGTGTTATGAAATATTGATAGACCACCCAAACACTATTTGAAGCCACTTTCAGATATTAAACAGATCTAGCAGACTTAACTGTGTAAGTACTTAACTGGTATAATCCAGGGATTATGCTTCTTAATGTGAGAGCTATTTACAATTTGTTGTTTTCACACCACACAGCTTACTTAGATATGGCTGTTTTGTCCCATTCAGTCATGAGGCAATGTGTATGTTGATGCCCACTTTTGGTGCTGTAAGGGCTGGTAATGCTATCCCCAGTATTCGGTCATTCGGTCGTGTTTTATCTGAATGTCGTAGCATTCATACAAACACAATTTTTCCTCACCTTTGCAGCTAACTGTTGCCGTCTTTAACTCAAAGGTCCGTGGGGGTGGGTCAGAGGGGATTTGTGTCTACAAAAAACGCAGAAATGTGTGAAACTGGCACACTTTCACTGGCTCTAGAGACATTGCCGATTGCCACATACACACACACACAAATCCAGGCACACATCTGACTGGCAACACAATTCCTTGCATTCTCTTCACACTTTGAATCCACCCAGGTAGTCTCTGGAAATGATAACTGAGTTCTCAGATGACCTACCTTGTTAAAAGAAGAAGATGTGCTGTAAAACATTTCTATAACATTGCTATAACATTTACATAACGTTTTTACCCATTAAAAAAAGCTTGAGACGGAGCTGGCATCCCACGTGCCGGCTTGCCCTCTTCACCCGTAACCTGACCAGTGCAATCAGTCTATCATCTTATGGGGAGACAAGTTCAAACTGCAAACACTGCTCAGACATTTATCAGATCTTTGCTAAAAAATGCAGGATTTCTCCAAAAAAAGAGTGCTGTTTTTAAAGATAAAGGCCGCTTTTACAAAACAAAGGAACTTTCCTTAAACAGAGTCAGATGCCAGTGTGAATTAGGCCTGTGCCTCAGTGAAATTTTCCATATTGTCATTGTAAGAAATAACAGTACTTTTTAAACCACGCTTCTGCTCACATTCAACCAACAGGCAATTATTTTTCATTTCTTCAACAGCTTCAAATCATATTGACGTTCCAAAATATCTGAAAAATACAGTGCAGAATTCCCTTTGAAGCAGTGACAGTGTGTGTTAATGGGGAATATTGACACCAGTTTTGAGAGACCCAGCAATTATAGCGATTGTAATGGTAGTAGCAGTAGTAACCACAGAGGTGCTAATTGTGATAGTAGCATTAGTGGTAGCAGCAGTACCAGTGCTAATTGCAGTAGTAACTGTTTTGAGAGACACAGCAGAAAATGTACACGTCAATGCTAGTAATGATGTATTATTACTATCATTAAATCATACATAAATTCCATGTTTTATTGTTACAGGGACATTATTATTATCATTATTAGTGGTAGTAATAGTAGTTATAGTAGTAAAACTAATTGTAATAATAGTAACGGTAGTACCAATAATAGCAGCAGCAGCAGTAGTAGTGGTGATTGGAGTAGTAGCACAGCAGTAGTAGCATTAGCAGCAGCTGCAGCGGTAGTAGCGCTAATAGTAGTTTTAACATCAGCAGTAGAAGCATTAGCGGTAGAAGCAGCGGTAGTAGTGCTAATTGTAGTAGTAGCTTTACCATTAGCAGCAGCAGTGCTAATTGTAGTAGTGGCTTCACAATTAGCTGTAGTAGCATTAGTGGTTGCAGCAGCATTAGAAGTGCTAAGTGAAATAGTAGCCTTAGCATTAGCAGTACCAGCAGCAGTATTACGGTCTACAGTGTGAGAAACATCTCTGGCTTTGGAGAATCTGTAAGGAAGGAGCATCATGTCCTTCAGCTACATCACTCCTTGGCACAGTGCTGACTCCAGAGGTAATTGGGCAGAAAAAATGGGGGTAAAAAAGTTTGTTTGGTCTGTTAAATGTTTTTCTTTTCCCTTTTTTACATATTTACTTATTTATTTATTTTGCTGTTTAAGTGTTTTCTCTCGTGACATTGCGTAGATACAATCTCTAGAATAGCTTATCGGGGGAGTTTGCTGTGTTTGGAAAATCTGTGCCAAGTCTCTTGCGCATATGTGACACGTACAGTTTGTGTTCTGTGTCTCACAGCGCTGTAGTCTACATCACATACACAGCTCCTGTGCCCTGACCGTGCTTCTGCCATGCTGTGAAGTTCAACATGCATGGTAAAGGATCTGAATTCTGGAAAAAAAATTATGTTGTCAAAACAGTTTAATTGGAAAAGGTTTGGTTTGATGTTCATGCCTTGTAGGAAAGCTAAATGGGGTGTTGTATATGGGTGTTGATCAAATCAATGAAAAACAAAGCAGGCGCTAACACTCCAGAGTAAGATGAATGGACTTCAACCAGGCAGGGCTGGAAAAGCACTAACTGCTAATAGGAAAAATACATTTTTCTTTCTTTATTCTCATGCTGGAGTTGAAGAAGTTTTTTAATTACCAGTGCCTAGGCTTATGATCGTCATATTGAATGTTCACATTCATTTCAAGTTATTATTATGTACATTATGTACTATGTAAGTAATAGCTACATGCATTAATACTACATGGCACAAAAATTTGTTAAATGTCAATTCACATTATATCAGCAGGAGATGGATTTACAAGACGAGCAAAAAGTCAGCCAGCCTCGGGCCCCAGACATGAAGCTTGTGCTATCAAGCGTCTGAGATGGACAGCGTGTGATTCGGCTTTCTGCACGAACTCAGTCCTCCCTCATGACTTTGCTATGAACCGATTCTGTAATGTATGAATGTAGCGGTGACTGATCCTGTTAAATTATGCGTGTACCGTACGGAAGAGCCCAGGGGCGGCAGTGCCAAATGTTTAAATACAGCGTTTTTCTTCCTCACATCAAGGAGATACATTGTACTTTCCTGCCCTGAGACATGACTCACTTTGGTAGAAAAATCCCCACATCGACCGCAGGGCCAATACCGTGAGCCAGCTTTCTGTACCCCCAGCCAGCTCCGCCGTGCTCACTGCCAATCAACGGAGCGAAGGGTGCCAAGGCACCTTGGAGAGCTTTGGAAGGGGAACCAGTCCATACCAGGGGTGAGCGACTCGCCAACACTCCCGAGGAGGAGCCAGTGTATGGTGCTGGGTTCTGCGGTTTCCTTTCAATAGGCCGCCAATATTGGACTTGGATTCTCCAGCTAATCGATGACTTAAATTAAGCATTTAATTTAAGTCATCTTTTAAGTCATCAGCACCCCCTGAAAACCCCTCCGGCCAGGACAGGGTTTATGCAGCTCTGGCCTCACTTTCCACATGCGTAACTCTGAGCCACATAAACTACAGTCTCCATCATGATCAGACCTTCATTGATCATCTACTGTTCCACAAATCCAAATTAATTCAATCCTTTGTGTTGTGGGGAAAAAGTGTTAATCGTATCAGTCTGCAAGCCAAACTACTCTGTCGTGAGAACGGTCTGGATTCGCTCATCGTGTATCTTTTTTATTTGGACAATTGATTAAACAAATATTGGCAAGTTAACCAATCAGCAAATAATCTTGCCAGTCATGAACTGAACTAAAAAAAATGAGCAATATTTATAAGAATTAATTTTTCATTCAAGTTAACGACAAAAATTGATTTATTCCAGACAAATTTCTCTGCACTTGCTTCAATGCCAGATGTCATGGCATTTTCTAACATGAACTGCAATTATGCTCTTTATCTGTTTTGTCAACCTGTCTTCCAAGAAGGGGCTTAATGTCATGTAGACTATTAGCAAACCTCGAGAGATACCTTTGGCTATACCGCTATTCTGTGCATGAGCAAAGATATTATTTTTGTGTCAGGCCACAGCAGCAAGAACCAGGTACTGCATGTGAAAATATCCGTACTCATAGAGAACTGTGTGGCAAGTTTAACTGCGGGCTCTTGTTGTACATGTATAATTTTATATGCTTAGCACTGTCGCAGAGTTTTATGGTGTGCTTCAGGGCAATGAAAGATACAGCAGTGAACACCTGCTTTCCTGGGGTATCCCCTCTGCTGTCTTACACCCACAGGGTTCACTAAATCAGGGCAGAATGTTAACTATTTAAAGAGGAATTTAAGACCTTGGTGAAATGGGTATGTATTATAGGTGCTCTGAATACTATGGGCGGAATTCATCCTAACCACTATCTCAGCTAACAATTTTTGCTTCCCAGAAAGTTAGGGTAAACTTTCCCGACACATAAATTTGTCCAGTTTCCTGGATTTCCCTTGACAGTTACCTGCGTGGAAGGATTTTTCTATGACTTTGACAGAACTTGCTTGTATCAAAAAAATGTTCTTGGGGAATATTTTCATGGTAACGTTATCTCACAACTGAATGGGAATTTTCTAAATACAATCCTCCCCAGTGTTCTGGAAAAGTTCTGCATTAGGTGGGGTTTCAGTGCAGTGAAGAAAGTGGTTAATGTTCTAAACTTTGCCGTACAAAAAGCGAGTGTTGTGCAGTGACCTCCAAATAATGAAGTCATCAAAACTGTGTTTTTGTGAAGGAAAAATAACTTGTCAATGAGTCAGAATTGTGGATGAATGTTGATAGGTTCCGTGAAATCATGATGATGTTCACGTGTAGGCAGACATGACATCATTTCAGCTGGCTGGGCAAGGGGGGCACATGCACACACACTCACACGCATGCACACACACGCACACACTCACACACACACACAAACACACACACTCACACGCATACACACATATGCGCGCACACTCACATGCATACACACACGTGTGCACACACACTTACACCCATGCACACACACACGCATGAATGCACAGACATCCACAAACACATGCATGCACACACACATGCAGGCGCGCGCACACATGCATACACACACACACACACACACACATATGCTGGCGTGCACATACACACAAATGCACTGACATCCACACACGCACATACAGTACATACACATACAAGCATGCCTGTAAATTACATAAACATGCACACATGTACGTGCGACACACACACACATGCACACACTTTCAAGTAGGCTCACACACTCACAATACAATACACACGTACACGCTGAATTTCAAAACACACACACACATAAATACATGATCACACTCTTATTCATGCACATGAGTTCAAACACACACACACACACACACACACACGCACATTCTGAAACTCTGAGTGTTCAGCAGGCCGCTCTCTGATGATTTTAAAAGTCCGTCCTGCAGGAGAGCACGACTCAAAGCCCTCCGCTGCGTGAGCTCCATTCATTAACCCTGAGACAGATCGGTACACCACACACACGTGCCCCTCTCCATTGTGTGGCACGGAAAAGTCCGGAAACTGCCCTGGCAGTCTGACAGTTACTTGCCTGTGTAAAGGAATCTGCAATGTGAATGCCCCTTTCAAGACAGAAGCACCCTGGCTTTGAGATGCTACAGTCCGGTGGAGGTTTTTGACCAAATATTTTGGTTTTTTTTTGTCCTTTTTGGAGCAGGTACAGTTATCAAAAGCAGGCCGTGTTTTTTTGGAAGCCCCGCCCCCTGTCTCACAGCTTGACTTATGTCCATATGTTATTTCTCCATCATTCTTCCTGAGTTAATTGAAGCTCTATTCCTCTTTGATGCAGTTCGAGACCTGGATTTAAGTCCTTCAGCTTTTAAAAAAGATATTAAACAGACTAAATAAAATATGCTTCCCTGCAGAGTTTGCATACATAATGATAGTTTTCCAAAGATGTTTTACAACAGTATGTGCACTAATTACCCAGAACAGAAACAGTCTGTGATAAAGTGTAGAACTGTCTTCATTATTTACAGAGACGTTCCTTCCACATTGTTTTTCCAGAAGAACCTTGAAATTGGCATATTGCACACTTGACTAAGTTTTTCCATATAAAATACTCAATAAATCCATAAAAAAACCGTTGTAGTCCAGCTAACAATGTCCTTGTCTCCCTTTGCATGTGCGCTGGAGTAACTGCCTGTTCCATGTGTAATGCAGTAATTACAGACACTGTTTGGTGTTAGAGAAAAGAGGAAGGTAATTATTATAACAATGTGTTGCTTTTCACATTTGGACTGAGGAAACACAATTGTGCTCATTTCAGTCTATGCTAATGTGTGGCAGCTTAGCCAGGAGATCTTGAAGCAATTTCCATTTTTAAGGTCAGAATTAAGAAAAAAAAAAAAAAAAACCAGGGCATTGTTTGAACTTGTTTTACCAGTCTACACTCAAGGGAGTAATTTTGGATAATTATAATTTCAAGGTGAAACGAGACGTGGGTTCATTTGTGTGGCAGTATATGCACCTCTCTGAGCTCTCTCTCTCTCATTTTCTCATTCCCTCTCTCCCTCCCTCTCTCTCTCTCATGCTCTCCTTCCCTCTCTCTCTGGGATTTGTGGTTTATCCTTGAACACTCATGCTAACAAGCGCATGTGGTCCCAGAACTGTGTAGACTCTGTACTTACCTCACTGTTCTTGACTGTGATCCACAGCTAAAATGGTCCGGCATATGGGTTCCCCCAGTAGATGGGGATTTATGTGTATATTCATATTTTTGCAAATTAGCTGCCGTGATGCTAATGTAATGTCTCAGTATTGGAAGTCCTGTGGCTGCGTTTTTTAAGGCATCCAAGCACATTTATCAAGGGCAATTAATATCTTGCTTTTTACTCAGTTTATGTGTAAATAAGATAAAGTCTATGTTGTGGTTGGGGGGAGGTAGCAAGGAGATGACGGAGTAGAGGACCTTTGACTAAAGAGCCCCCCCCCCCATTCAGGGACAAATACAATAAATAGGACCTACAGATGATGATTGTTCCTGGGGGGTCCACCTTACACCCCCCCACCCATGTTTTCTGTGCCCATTTTAGCCTAGAGATGGAGGATGGATGTTAGCAAACAGACATTAATCTCTGACTTATCATACATATGTTTTTCTTGCCTCTTTTTTATCTGGTTAAATTATACCAATTTGCCACTTGACAAGACACCCTCTCCTCTCAACCAGTTTTCAACAGAAATCAATGAAGTCTGGGTTTTTGTGCTGAGTCGTCTTTTTGAATCAATGATGGGTAACTCATTCAGTTTTGAGGTCTTCATCAGTGCTGCCGTCCTTGGAATGATACTTCTGTTATGGATCTCCTCGGCAAACAATTTTCATTTCCCAGAAAATTCTGAGAAAGTTAGGGTAAACACTGCCAATGTTTCAATTTGTCAAGTTTCCAGAATGTCCTGTGAATTCAATATGGTTTGCTTAGAACATTTTCTGGTGAGTTTAGACAGAACTTTGGAACTTTTGGAACAATGAAACATTCTAAGAATGTTCTCCACATGTTACCTTAACAAGCATGAGTTCCAAGAAGCCACACTAGCTTCATCTCTGTAAATAGCTACAGTATTCTTTCTAGTATATATTTTTAATAATTTTATTCTATTCTTTTCCATCACATTATGTCTCATTTGTACAACAATGTTAAATAAATAAAACTCTAAAGAGAAATAGGAATGAAACCACAGCATTTTGTGATAGCCAGGTTTTTCCAAACAGAATTTTGTTTCTGACCCAGATCCAGCTGTGTGTTTCTCTCAATGGGGCAGGGATCTGCTTTCACTTTCATCTCACAACAACGCTTGATTGGATCTGGTAAACAGAGGTTCTGTTCCTCTGGAAACGGACCCTGCGAGAAGTCAAACGGGGCCGCTTCAGACGGGACTCTCTGAGAAACAAAATCCAGGTGTTGTTGAGAGACTTGGGGATCAAAACAATTCCACAAGCTCGTGTTTGGGAGACATCTGACTTGAGCTTCGAGCATGTATTGAGTTTTTTTTCTTTTTAGTGGAAAAATGTTTCTTCATCAGAGGTATAAACTGTGTAAACGCAGTGTCAGGGGACATAAGCTTGCACGTCAGGGTCAAAAGGCGCCCTTGACCTTTCGGGGAGGGGGTTTTCTGGGTGTGTTAGTCCCCTATAGAGCTGTAGAGAGGATGAAATGGAGGGCTCACGGGGGGCAGTCTGGCCCAAACCCTTTTAACCACGCGGGCCCGAGGTCGTCCCCGACAGATTGATACCGTGGGTGGGGGAGAGGGCGTAGAAATCAATGTCATTTTTGGCTGGCAGTCTTCTTAACATCACCTCAAGGGGAGCGTCCTCCCGCTCATTACTGACATGATGCAAGAGCTTTGAATTATGCATGAGCTGTTTGAGTCGGTTTCCATACCTTTCTCAGTGCGCAGATTAGAGGTGAGCGGGAACATTAAGGGCACGGTGCGAGGATCTAATGGTATTGGAGGATTTGAAGAGGACACAGAGCGACTCTGTAAAGAGAGCAGTGGCAAAACCAACTGCCAAGCCAAAGTTAAGCACAAATGTTGGCTGAATCCCAGACTAAGTGTACTTGATTAGGTCCCCAGCCTTCGTCTTTTATGCTCATTACACTAACACCAAAGGTTCAGCCTTCGGTTTAATAATTCTTCTGTGGATAAATTATCACTCTTTTTTTTTTGGCAGGGGAACTAAGTCCAGTACTGTACGATTTTACGTCAGTTAAGCGAGTTAGCCCAAACTCATTGCAGCTCCGGAGAATTTTCCATTTTTCATGGATATTGATTTTAACTCACCTGGTGGGAGTTTCTGCAGCGGGCGGCTGGCTGAGGGGAAGGCCACAGAGGGTCTTTTGAATTATAAAGTGGCCCTACGGTGAGGTTAGTGAGCTGTGAGGAGTTTTTTTGTGAGGGGTGCCAGAACTGTACGGGCGGCGGTCTCACCATCCCTCTGATCTTTCAAGGTGCCTCCAGGACCGGAGAACCTCCCAACTATTCATTTTCTGTCCTCTAAAATGTTTCTCTAGAAATTTCAGGAAAAGTTAGGATAGATGTTCCCAGTACATACAGGGTTTCTCCTTTTTTCCCTTGAATGTCATATCTAGGTCACAAGGAACACAGCAGAAAAGGACTGAAGACGTTAGTTATTTTGTTTTATATTATGCCTGAAAATGAGAATGTTGAGTGTGGATGGTAATTTATTTTAATTTAGTTACTGATGTTAACAACGTTAAACAAATCTGCCATTTCAATACCGCAATTCTGAACACTAATAGAACATGTCACACAGTTTGTATTATATTCCGTCATGACTGAATGACAGAATTAATTTTTCGGTTTTGCCAGTAAATTTGTGTATACATCATGCCTTGGCCTTTTTTGTGACTTATAACTTATCATGATGCTAATTCACAACATCATGTCCACCAATCATTGTAGGGGTTGTTCTGTTGGTGGTCACCAATGTAATCTGTGATTGGTAAAACTCCTCTCCATTTCATTCACTGCATAACGTCCACCAATCATTGTAGGGGTTGTTCTGTTGGTTGTAACCAATGTTCACTGTGATTGGTGGGGCTCCTCTCTGTTCTCTGCCATGGCGGTGACAAAATACTCGCCCCCACATGGAAGCCACCGAACATCAAAGAGAAAACTAGCCAAAATCTTCTTGAGAGTTCTAGGAACATTTTTGTTTGTTTTTTTTCCATTGGGACACAGCATTTGGCTTTTTGATGCGGTTTCAGCTGGAGAGTTGGCGATGGTTCACGTTCGAGCAGGCCATCGGTCTGAAGTGCGGGCGGCGTTAAAGGACGGGCGAGTGAGAGAATGTGGAATATTCACGGTTTGGGTGAGTCATCATTCTTCCATGGGTGGGGGGGGGGGGGCATGTGGAGGTGCTGAGTGACACAGTGAGAGGCGGAAGTGTGTGTAAGCGTTGGAGGGATTAGCGTGGCATCTCGCACCCTTGTCCCACGAAACGTGAAGAGAGATGGGGAGGGGGGAGGAGGTAAGGGGAGAAGGGAGGGAGGGGGGCGTTTGAGAGCAATTGTTTCATCCCACACGCTCGCGGTGGAACTTTTCCAAAACTCGCAACACTCGGCATGATTGGCCGTCTCTGCTGGCACTTTTCCCATCAACCCCCACATCCCCCCCGCCTCCTTCCCACCAACACTCAGCAGCCATGACGACACCATGGCGACCGTCTGTACTGACGCAACATCTCTTTGCCTCATCTCTGCCCGTCAAATATCCTTCAACAGCATGTGACACGCTGAAATATACAGAGTCCAAGTATTTCATCAGGATAAGGCTACAGTTTGTAAAGTATAGGCAAATATACAAATAAACATATTGCCTTCCAACCAGGAGATATTAAGTTGTGAATTAGAGATATTTCTTTGCATGTACTGCTGTGAAAACATGGGCTTGAGCAAATATAGTGAATATATTTACAATATATTGAAGTAACCTATATACGATTTCTGTAATGGGTCTCAGTCTGATGCATTTTTTGAGTGGAGGTTGTCTGACATGATTAGTGATGTCAGCACTAGTTTGTGCTGAATGTCGAATTTATCTGTTAGTTATGTATCTGCATACTGCGGTTCTTACATTGCAAGCAAAGAGATGAAAGGAAATCTACATTACACTGTTGCCATTGTTAAAGAAATCCTTTCATCTGCATGCTTACCATTTTTGAGGTTCACATATGAATTATAATAGCCACATCATTACATAAGCCCTGTCATGTAATGTCTCTGTGACTAATAAAGTTGATTCAAAATGCCACGTGACTTAAACATGTATAAAACAATGTAATCACAGAGCTCGTTTTAGAGATACAAGATTTTTTTTACGACACCAATAATACATTTAATGGACGATAAAGATTTCTGTTCCGTTCTCCTCCACAGTAAATCAAGCCCATGATGCTCTGTGTTGTAGTTCAGACCAGGTCTGCATTGGCGAGTCTGGGTCCTGTCTGGGCCTTGCTTCTCCAAACATGTGCGTGCTTCACCAGCGACTGGATTCTGCCTTCGGCCCAGCTGTTTCTCCTCATGCGGTCACCCCGCTATCTGCCAGTCCCGCCCGGCTTTGATCCCAGCACATGCTGAGGTGCGTGGTCGCGAGGATTATTTTGGCTGGCAAACGTAAACTTTATCTCCCATCGGGCGGCTCGAATTAAAGTTTAGACAAACATGAACAGTCTTTTTTTTTTTTTTTTTTACCCCCCTTTTGCTCGGCATTAGATGCCAAGAGGCCATCTGTTAGTCTTGTTTTCCTTTTTCTTTTTTTCGTAGTCCAAGAAAAGGAGGATGTTTCTACTCTTCTTCTGCAGTCAGACAGTGAGTTTCCTGAATGAGGTCCTCTGCGTCAAAGCTGCTATGTCCCATGGAGTAAAAACTGCTTCCTACTTCATCTCCACACATTGGAACATACTACAGAATCCTTCAGTAACATTCTGTAGAATCACTTCAGCGGTTTTTGTGAGGTCATTTTTGGGTAGGTGTAGTGAATGTTTGAGTAAAATACCCATTGTCGAACCTATAAAAAGTAAAATAATTATATATATATGAATAAAACATTGCTAAGAGTCTTTTGAAAGCCATGCGTTTCAGTCTCCCGGATAGAATTGGCTAACAGCTCCTAATTTGGAGTCCTCAGTAACAATTATGTCATACTAAATGAGGTCCCCCTGCCCAGGGCTATCCTGTGGTCTGGTTGTCTTATGCTTTTGTGATAAATGTTTCCTTAATCTCCACCAGATGAACAGCTAAACCTCCTTCAGCATTTAGTTATTTTTCCCATACTGTTGTCAAACCCGGGATATAACAAAGACAATTATTATTTCATCGCTATTGCTGCAGCTCTGTTTCTTTGCACATCCTTCCCCCCCCCCCCCCCCCCCCCAACCAACCAAGTATTTTCTTCTGGCAAAAACTCAGGGAGCCAAAGTAACACTTAACAGTGCTTTTCCACAGGCATCTGCGTTCTGTTAAACCGAAGAAATCCCTCTTTTAATTTGTTTATTTTCTTCTGTATCCATTACGATTCACTAAAAATCTTCTTTTTTTTTTCTTTTGCCCCCTGGCACCACATGAGATATGAAGAAGAAAACACAGCAGGGACAAAGAGACAGAAACAGAAAAGAGTGGAAAATCTTTTCAGAAAAATAGAAGGCAGATCCTAGCTGACACAAAGCACTTTTCACAGCTGGTGAACACTGCCATCATGGCTTGAAGTAGATGTCACATACAAACACACATAACATTAACTTATGGTTATCTTCAAATAGAGAAAGAACAAAATGGACGATATTAAAAACTAAGCTAAAATTATTTACTAAATGTTCAGAATGTATTGAAATGCCTGATTCATTTAAAATGGCCCAACTTTTCATTAACCCAGATGCACGCCCACAATTGTTTTTTTTTTTTTTTTTCATTTTACAACCAAACAATTAAGTATTAGGCATTATGCAATACAATTAATATAAATAAAATGTATGCATATACATACTTTTTACACATGGATATGTGGATATGTGATGCAGGGAATCAGTACTTTGCTCAAGCATGCAGCAACATTGCCTTATCAGGGAACCTTCTGTCTCAAATTTACGAGCCCAGCTCCCTGACTATTATACTATACTACAGTCATGTTTCAGGACCTTTCTTGCGACATCCCTTCTGACCTATAAATGAACGTTCAAGGGACATCCAGGTGGCTGGCCAAATGCATGCTGGGAAAACGTTACCCCACTTTTCTGGGGCGATATCCTGGGAAAGTGAGTGACTGATAGCCGGGGCAGTGCGTTGTGAGGAGGAGAGGACAGACTCACAGCTGTGCGAGGCTGGATTACCTCCGCGGGTCTCTGAGCATGAAGGAGTGAGATCCACAACCTGCCCTGGGCTCCAGCCACAAAGCTCTGCTCTGTACTCCGGGTGTGGCTCCTGAATCATTACACTGCGGTAGGTGAGAAATGTTTGCTTTCACAAGAAACAGGTATGATAAATACACCTTTATATCATTCTGACAGTATATCTGCAGATGACAGGACAGGAAAAAAGAAAAGAACTGTATTCAATCATGACTTTTTCCCTTTGGTTTGGTTTATAAAATAAATATCCGTATAACTGTTTATCAGCAAACACAGGTTAGGAAGTTCATTTAACTCTCATGTTTGTGATGATGAAAAAAATAAGAAATTATGAGACAAACTTAAGGGAATAAACTTTAATGAATTAAGGAATCAGCTGAAGTTTAATGTCTGCATGTGCATTTCATTAGCAGTGAATGAGGAATATTTTATATTTTATCTCCCCATGTTTCATAGAGTATGTTATCTTGTATTTGCATGTAAGCGCAACCCTGAAAATTAGTGTTTATACAGTTTATATAACGATGAAGTTCTCTACAACTGTCGTAATGTCTTCACTTCATGCCTGCCAGGGTTGTGTGTCCGTGCATGTTTCTGTTTGTCTTCACTGAGTTATTTAAAACGGTTCAATTTAATTTCATTACAGTGTATCAAGCCACAGTGTTAGGTCTCAGTGCAAATTGATTTTGGATATAATTCTGATGAGAAATAAATCATACAAAATCATTCTGTTCTTTGCAGAGGCACACAGCTCTCATAAATATTCACTGCATCTTTCGATAAGCAACATTACAATTACAATATGATGTGACAAGTCATATTTAGAATTTAAATAGGTGCACCAGTGCTGAACCAAACAGACAAAATCAGAAGAAATCAGGTCTATTCTGACAGGGAGTCAAACAATGTAAAAATATACCTCAGCAAGATTCAGGGTTAACAAGTCACAGGTGAATTGAACAGGGTGGCGGGCTTAGACAACATTTCAATGTTCCTGTTTCTTTGTCAGGTTGTCATAACATTAGAATATTATGGGATAAGGCCATTGAGTCAACTAAACTCATTATTAACAGAAGAAAATTCGAAGTCGCCTGCCATCTTCCGTACATTTTTAATAAATTGTACAAGTATTATGGACAGTGTTGGATTAAGGTCTGAATTTTCAATGCAAAGTATTTTCTTTTCATTACATTAAAAGTGTTAAACCAATTTCCTAACCCATGTTACAAATAATTTTTCATATTTATTCTTGTTGCAAGAGGGTCACCTCATTTTTGTGTAACATACAATACACACTGTTGTTGTGTAACTGTGTGTAACATACAACACTCCCTCTGTTGTTGTGTAACTGTGTGTAACATACAACACTCCCTCTGTTGTTGTGTAACTATGTGTAACATACAACACTCCCACTGTTGTTGTGTAACTGTGTGTAACATACAACACTCCCACTGTTGTTGTGTAACTGTGTGTAAAACATGGCGCACTGATTTTTTGGACAGTAAGGCTCTGATTTTCTGCTGTCAGCACCAGCAGGGTGAATTGAGAGGTTTTGCTGTATTCGGTATTCGTCATGCAGCGCAATGAGACCTCGAGCACAGAGGAACACCCTCACGCCTTAAACGCACCCCACTCTTTAAAGAAAAAAAAACTCTGTACAGAGGCAGGCCGGGCTGGAGGGATCACCGTTTTTACCGATAATGACACGTTCCGCGGAAGCGGCGATCGCACCGAGCTGAGGCAGACTTTGGGAGGCACATCGCCCGCTGGATGAGAGAGGCCTTCCTGCTGACAGGCACCAAATTTCCCAAACCCCGGGACCGAGCTGTGGAATCCACCTCACCCAGCTCCAGATCGGGATTCAGTCCCACACTGTCTGAGGCGATTTGTCAACGCCCAGAATGACAAGCTGCATATCTATTTTTGTAATATTAGAGACATTTGAATGGAATCGAAGCCCGTTTTTGAGTTTGCAAGCCAGAATAATTAGCATTGGAATATGTCTGAGACATGCATATTCTCTCCAGGGGACGGCGTTGGTATGGCGGAGATGTAAATGAAACCTTAGCTATGCGCTGTTGTTTTCATCAGCTGCTCTCACACATATTCCAACTTGTGAAAAGTGTCTTCAACAGGGTTTTTTTTTTTGACAAGGACAAGATAATTAAAATGAAAATGCAACCTGTCGTATGAGAGGGTATGTGATCACATGATCATGGTCATGTTTGGGATTAGGATTAGGTTGTGATTGTCCTGGGGAACATCCTAGTTCAGTTTTAATAAACTCTTACATTCATAACAACAACATATATATATATTTCCAGCAGTGCGATTTAACTGACCTGGGCCTGTGACTCAGGTTGCAGGTTTAACTCCAACATTGAGCATGTGTTGAACAAGGCAGTTATTTTAGGTTCAGTAAAACATCTAGCTATACGAATTGATTGTATGTAAAACAGTATATGTTTTGTAAATCACGCTGGATTTGCTGAATCTCTTGAAATAATTTCCAATATACATTTTCAGATGTGACAGAGCAATTTGGTTCATATAGTTACCAAGCAAATGAACTATTTGGCATTACTTCCAAATTGTTCTTTAAGTCGAACTTCTCTGCTTCCATTTTTTTAATGTATAATTGGTTGAAGGAGGCCTTAAATGAAAACATGAAGATCACCACATTTCAAAAATAAAAACTAAGAAACAGAAAGAGCACCAGTGAAGCAGCAGCTGTGGTAACTCTCAGGATCCCAGCAGTGATTTTACTTCGGCTTTTTGTCTGTCGATCTCTCCCCTGGCAGTGTTGAATATTTACCTGTGGAATTGAAGGCATGTGACCGCGAGACCGCCAGTTTCCAAGGGGGCCGTTTATAGTTTAGATGTGTCTGTTAAGAGATGAACCGTGCTCTGTCTCTCTTTCTGTTTTTCTTTCTCTTTCTCCTTCTATCTGTTCTCAAGCCAAACCGTTTTTTTAACAAGGGGAAGAGGGGCGGGGTGGAGAAAGAAAACAACGGGATCTTATCATCAACGTTCTTTCGACGTGTGCCATCCTTAGTTGATAAGACGACTCCAAAGGATGATATCTGAACTCCACACCCCCCCCCCCCCCCCCCCCCCCCTGCCCAGGGTACTCTTTACGGCAGTTCCCAAACCCTCCCCCCCCCGTATCACATTTGGAGGTCGCCCCAGTGGTGAAAGATGATCTTCTCATTCCTTTGCCACGTGCTTCAGAAGTCTTTAAAAAACCGATAGGGCCTTCGTGGAATTCTCCTGTCATCGTTTAAAAATCGCATGCGGGTGCGTTCCTGCATCACGTGTCTGGATCGTTCACAGCGACCAGCCTGTGTGAGCTCCACACTTTGTCTTTTGTCAGAATGTTTGTGAAGCTGAGTGAAGTGTCGGTGATGGCTCCTGGTATCCCTGCTGTAGGTGTCAAACCACAAGAAAAAAAAAGACACTGGGCAAGACTTATTCAAACATGCTTAACCTCTTAAGGGCATACGCAATTCAATCAAAACTGACTATATGGTTCAACATCATTGTTTTTTTTGAGAATGTAATGTTGAATTGGGTTGAGATTCAAGTTAGGTGGAAATAGTAACTTAGCTTTGGTTTATTAGCAAAGAATAGCCACAAACTTTGGTGGCATCATGCCACAACACAGACAATAGTTTGTCAAGGCTCCTAATTATGAAGTCATAGTTGTGCGTCTGAGCAACTAAGGTTACAAGCATCTCTTTACTTCCTGAATGTCATCTCACCATAGAAATCCCAGAATGCTTTTCAATGCGACCAACAGCTTCTTCAACAGATACAATGCAGTGTTCTCAGGTTCTGAGAAACTAAATGTCCCTGACAAAATAATTTATGTGAATAAGTATGCATTTAATACATGCACCAGCATGTATTAAATGCCTGAAATATAATGCAGTAACATAATGAGTGAATGAATAGTGGATCACTAAACATAATGGAGATAACAGGGTCAACCAGGACCGCAATAGTAATGACTGTTTTTTGAACAGTCAAAGAAAAATGCAAATTCTCTTTCTTAACAATTATTAATGGAAAAGCAGTTAGAGATTTGGAAAGCCATTCTGAGAGAGAAGGAGAGCGCAAGCAGTGTGAGGAGAGCATTTATTTTATATAACCAGCCATACTTTCAGTGGACAGAGGGAGTTTTCTTTTTTACAGCCTATTCTTGGATTCCGCGAAGGTGAACGAGATCTCCCGAGGACAGTAAATATGAAAAGAGCTTGAATAAATATTTCCATAGCACCCTAGCTGCGTAGAGCGTCTGGGATGGCTGTAGATTTATGTATCTCAGCTTGTTTGAAACTGTAAGAGAGCCTGAATCATGTCTGTCCCCATGGAATGATGCGATGGCGGAAGGAAAGTTATAAACTTTTGTGAGTGTCCGGGAGAGATCTTCGGCAACAGGGAAAATCTGCTCGGGGAAAATCTTTTTTTTTTTTTTTACATATAATCATAAATAAAGTGGGTTGAGTGTTCTACAGACAAGTCTGGTCGAGGTTGATAGATTTGAAATGTGCAGATTTTGTTTTGGTTTTTTTTTCTGAGTCTAGTGCTAGGTGATTTTGAGGAAGTTGGCTTTGAGCACGGATGACTGATTCTTGATTCCTTCACGATTTGTGGTTTTATTTCGGTCTCAGCTGGTGTCTCGTCTGTATTAACAGCTTGGACAGGAGAGGAGAAGGTCAATGCAAAAGCAGAAACTTACTTTGTTCCTGGAGGGCCAGTATGTTTGCAAGCATGTTAGTACCAGTTACCCTGGCTAAGTTCGCTAACTACTTTTACACACCATGCAGGCTAACACGTAGATTAGGCCACTGAAAAACATCTCATTAATGAGTTTAACATGACATTTAGCTAAGATCTAGGTCCAGTAAATAACAGAGGCTAAATAAATAAGAGCAGCATGAAAGCTAGAAACAGGGTTATATCCAAAAATGTGCCTGCATTCCTATGTTAGTTGACTCAAACCACATTTTTACCTAAATTTTGACTCATATTTACATTCAAAAGTCCTGGGAAGCACAGCGATCACCCTAAATTAACTTGCACCGACTGTGTTCATGAAGTCAAATTTCAAAAGGCAAAAGCTGATGTTTTAAGGAGAAATGTTGATAGAGACCGAGCTTTAGTCTGTCCGTCAGATGTGGAGAGCCAGTGGAAAGAAAAATAAATATCACCAGAAAATCCGAAGAGGCAATTATTTCAAAGTGAGGTAACAAGGCCCCAGGGTCTAACAAACCCCATTATTCTACATACTGTACCTACTTGTGACCTCAATACATGGTGTGCCAGCAACGAAGCCCTTATACAGATTTACACCCCTGAAAAATATGGGGTTCCCCTCCTACTGGGACAGCTGGCAGCAGGGGTGGGCTTTATGAGTAGCTAGCCTCCTGCCCCCCAAAAAATAAGTACTTAAAATACTTCTACCCCTTAGACACTAATAACATTCCCCAAAGAATGGAAGATATCACATCAACTAAAGCTAATAATCCGCTACGAAATACTGTCTCCATACAGAATGTCAAAAATGTGAAATACACAGACCCAGGTCTTGGCAAGGGCAAATTGTAACATTAGCAAAGAGAATGTGACCCACAACCAAATGGGAATAGAACCAGAATCCCCTCTAATGTTCTGGAAATGGTTTGTGTTACCTGTTCCAGTTATGCGGCCTTTTGCTGCAGATTCCCCTCCCCCGGTTTTGAAAATCAATTCCCATGTCAAATGGACTGGTCTTCAGGGGCGTTTTTTTTTCTTTTTGCACATGGGGAAAAAGCTAACGGTTAAGTAGGCATGCATTCATGGCAGCATTCTGGAGGAACTGTAGCTTGTGAATCAAATACATTGGAGTAAATGGGTTGTGCTCTGATACAGCCGTTCTCTGCGGCTTGATGTTATCCAGGTTAGATCCGTCTGCTCTCCCACTTTGCTCTGAGGAAACCGCAGGCAGTGCGGAGGTGTTGAGAGGGATCAAAGCATACCTGTGCTGTCTTTCCAATGGCAATCTGCAGTCTCTTTAAAAACTGTTTAAAAAACACGGCGGAGCAGAAATGCATATGTAATATACTTCCATTTGGCAGAGGGCCAGCCTGGATTCCAACTTTGGAGCTCTTTTTACAAACGCGGTCCAGAACTCTATCAACAGATCTGTCTTTGTGTTTAGCTTTTTTTATATATATATATATATATTTGATTTTGTTTGTTAATCAAAACCAAGACATGCCTGGTCCCGGCTCAGATTCAAAAGAAGGATACTGCGCCCAAATCTCGCTCAGCTCTTCCAACCGTTTTTCCAAGGAAGAGAAAAATCACTGAGATCAAGAGGATTCTGGAGATCTGCTGAGATAAATCAGTGTAAAAATGATGCTTCCCGAGAGAACAACAGTTATTCCTGAATATGGCGGCCAGGATTCAGGCCAACATTTGTCCTTCATTTTTGGCCCACAATTAAAAGAAAGTTTTCATCTTTATTTCACTAACACAGTTTGGCAAGCTCAGGAATCATGAAAATTAGCTCCCCGAAGTGTTCTTGTGGAGAAAAAAACTTAACAGTCTTATTCAACAGCAAGTAAAAGTTAAGGACAAAACACAGGGCCACTGTGCTTATTTAAAAAGATGAGTCTTCTTCAGTGTATTGAATCAGGATTTTTAGCAATGGGCTGTGACCAAAGATAGCTTCCAGACAGGCCCTTCTTGGACAATATTGAGAACCCTTGTTTTAAAGCTTCACATCTGTATAACTCTTCCATGATCCTCTGTAAATATTTTTTTAAATATTTAAAAAAAAAAAAATGCGCCTGACATGGTCTGTCCTGTAAAATATGAATTTTGTGGTTTCCTGCTTGGCTTCCGAATTTTGATTTTAAAAGTGGAACGAAGCTCATGTCCAGGAGTTTGAATTTAGTATCCAAAATGTTCCCACTGTACCAGCATAACTTTGGATTTCAAACCGGCCAAGAACTTAAACTTAATGTATCATGCCATGAGCACTCGTTTGTGCCTTTGGGTTATTTCATTAATGATTTGATCTGGTTAAAAGAAAACATTGGCAGGGACCCAATGAAAAGCACTGAGACTCTTTAATGGAACATACGATTCAAGCGAAGCAGACTTAACAATGTAACATAAGTTTGAACATTTTCCGTTTTATGGGACACAAGCAAACGTCCTTTAGAATATGATCTTTCCACTCTAAAATAGAACACTTTATGGCCTTAAAAAGACGAAAGTCAGCTTTGATTGAACTGTGTATACCCTTACAGACACTAAGTTTGTTTGATTGGATCCTGGCCATTATTATTATTATAAAATGTATAACAAATAATTCTGTTCCCTGTATTTATTATAAGCAGCGATATTATCGTCTGTTGGAGAAGGAGTAGCATTTTCCTCCACCAGTTTCCTTGACGTTGGATGAAGTGGACGGGCATCCTTACAGACAGACCTCGTTACTGGGGAGCAGGTTCCAAAATAAGCACTGTAGGAGCTGGAGGACCCAAGACACTTTATTTGAAATGTCTGTCTGGACGGGAGCCTGAGAAAAGCTGGCGCGGGGAGGAGGGTGTCCCGATTCAGGGTCCATTTAAGGGGATTTTTATATTCAGTGTAGATGCAGTGACTGTGCCTCAGTTTATGCAAAATGTAAAGAATTTCTGTTACATTCTGTGATTGCCTGTTATATTGGAACCATGACCAAAACCATGATGTGCTGATTAGCTGTAAAAAAAAAACAACAGGTGTGTTTTATAAATGAATAAAACAATCATGGGAAATAAATGAGGCAGCAGTCAGAGGTCTCTCCATGACCCTGTGCACAATCCCTTATCTGCCCTTTGGAACAGAATCATTTCCCCTCTCATCCTTTCCTGTTACGCGCTCAGAGGGGGACATAACCACATAACCTGCTCATCGATTTTCTCCATCCACCCCCCCCCCCCCCCCCGTCCCGTTTAGTTCGACCCACCCAGCAGTCGCCCCTTTCATACCCCTCTGCAAACCGCAGAGTATCTCCAGAAGCCAGCTTCAAAAAAATAACATTTATCTGAGATTCTCACATTCTCATCAAAGTTGCCAAAAATGATATTTGGAGTGGGAATAAATCTCAGCTATATTTCATCCAGATGTTATCTCTGTACCCTTGAGGTGAACACGGTACTGACTTCTGCAGAGCAGAGCTTATCTGGTCTTTACAGAGGTGCAGCTCACTCAAAACCCACTAATTCCCTCTCCATGCCTCTTTTAGATGTGACTGTCAGGAAGAAGGGGGACAAGTTGTGTTTCTCTCTCTCTGTTTTCTCGGGGCTAGTTGCTATGGCAAAGTCAAGAGGTAGCTGGTTAGTTAAAGACAGCATTCCCAAAACTGGCATCCAGGGACTTCTGGAAAGCTCCTTGACATACACTCAGGGGTTCCCCATGAAAACCCCAAAAAATGTCTCTTTTAAGAGCACCTTGTTTTTATTTCCACATTTCATAAATGACATATTGTAGAACTGCAGCTAAAATAAACTTTTATCTTTATTATTTTAACATTTTGACAATTGCAATGATTGCATATTTATATTGAATTAAATAGCTGACGAGTACAGAGACATACCACAATGCCATCGAGATTTATTCAATAATTACTTTCACGAACCACAGTGAAACATCCAATGTAAATTTAACACTAACAGAGTTGGTCTGCGTTCCACAGGGATCCTACGCACTTAGCCAGAGTAAAACACTCTGTGGTTTCACAGTGTAGTGTGTTAAAATAGCTATTGCATTTCAGCCAGCGGCGGGTGTAGGATAAAGGTGTCAGAGGTTACGCACTTTATAGAGTGGGGGATCTCATCAAAATGGTGGATATTTATTATTATATTATTTATAATTAATTTCATTGTTTTTTTTTTACTTTTTTACTTGGGTAGGCAGTTCAGACTCTCTTGCAGTGGTGACCTCAGGAGTGAAGGTTTTTTGAAATGAAGTTTAAAGTGAGGTTGGGGTGCAGCGTTTCTGGGTACAGGCAGGGAGGGCGAGGGGGGTTGGGGGGGGGGGCTCTGCTCTGTAACGTAAAACCGAGCTGTGGGCCGAGGGGACCGCCGTCACGCTGTTACCGCGCTGTAAATCGCGCGGCCGCGGCGCTGCCGTCCAGCTCCTCTGGCATTCCGGGCATACCAGACTGCAGCTCCAGCCCGGGAGGGGAGGCAGGGGACGGGGGCCGGCGGCCGGGGCCCTGGGGAGGAGGGAGGGAGGCTGGAGGTCCGAGTGGGGCCTGAGGGCCTTGTAGGAAGGAGGGCAGGAGACACTGACACACTGTCCGGGACACTCCTGGGGAGGTGGGGGGGGGGGGGGGGGGGGGTCAGGCAGCCCACTCTGTAATGAGTACACAGAGAAATGGGGGTGTTATTTCTGTACCCAAAGGTACATTTGTCAGAAATAAGGTATGGTATGGAAATGGACCTGAAGGTGATAACCTTTGATGGACATTTGTTTAATTTTGAAGGTACAAAATCAAATGTACCAAAGTCAAATGGTGCAGTGCTCGCACCCTGCTAGTGTACAGCTGGAGCGACAAGCATTTGCACCCTTTTAGGTCCATTTCTTAGTGTGTGGGGCTGTAATAGGGCATTACTGTGTGTCTGTGTCTGTGTGTGTGTGTGTGTGTGTGTGTGTGTGGGCTTATGCAGAGCCCAGAAATGGAGTTATTTAATGTGATTTAAGGTTTTAATAAAAAGCCAGGGGTTTGTGTGAACAAGGAAGAGGGAAAGAGAAACAAGCAACATTTTAATTTCCGATTGTAATAAGAGTCTAATAAGAGTCTGTTATTGATGAAGTGCCATGAATTACGCAAACATCCCTTAAGTCCAGAACTTCACCAAATAAACAAATTATTCTCGTTACATAAACCGAGTGAGAAAAGTCACGCTAAGCCCCATTTCATTCCCCGGAATCTGAGTCAGCATCTTCAAGCAATTATGGCGCTTGAAACATTACAGAGAGCCGTAAGTGAATAAAGGAAGCTAATCCCACATTAGCCTGGATGTTGCCTGGCAACCCAAAAAAGGGGGAAGTGCAGCCTGGTAGTTAGTGAAAATTGGGTTAAAAGAATTACCTGTACTCTGTGACACGAACCGCAAGGGATTTTTTCTTTTCCTTTTTCTTGTTTTTTTTTGTTTCAGGTCGTCAGAATGGCGGTACATTCCCAAACTCTTAAAATCCATAGGTAGATTTACGATGCCCTCACCCTTTACAAGCCCACAAATGAGGGTGCATACTTTCATGAGTGGAAGATTAATATTGTTAAAGCAATAAAAATGCTTTATATTGTTATTTCAACCCTGTGAAATTAAAAAGAGGAGCAGTGGAGAGCGAAGAGCAGCCTCTCTGCCGTGCCACACATTCTCTCCAGAAAAACCCAGCCATGGCCTGTCACCGCTCCGGGATCTTTCTGGATGGCGGCTCTTTAAAGTCGCTCTCTCTTGTGTTGTAGCGCATGACTTCAGTGGAACAATTTTAAGAAAGCTGAAGGAGAAGGGGGTGGGGGTTTCACGTGATGTGGATTATCCCCTGCAAAGCTACGGCACAGTCATTCCTTCTGCAAAACGGCATAAAAACATTCACGGCATAATCATTTAAATCTAATAAAGGAGGTTTTTCCCCCCTACTTGTAAATCATAATCCCTTCTTTTTAAAAAGTCAAGATTTTTTTAAAAAATCTGGTTAGAAATGTCTCTTCTATTTCACATTTGGTTTAATGAATCGTCATTGATCTAAGAAAAATAAAGAAAGAAATAATTAAGATTTAAAAAAACAACAACAAACAACTGCTATTTTTTCCCTTCCGAACAGAGCTATAAGATTATCATCGTACTGTAATTTCAGTAGTCTAGACCCACTTTCAGCCTGAATAGTAATGAGGCAACACTCCACAAACATGCGTGATTTTTAATGGTGTGTGTGTGTGTGTGTGTGTGTGTGTGTGTGCTGTAATTGCATTACCGCAGTCTGTCCTTGTTATCTCCAGCTTGCAGTTTGGGGCTCTGTGCCGATAAACCCTTCTATGTGAGGCTCCTCTCTGTGTCAGTCATCCGGCAGCGGCCCCCTCTCACACGGCCCTCCTGGGTCCTGCCTCCTCTGGGGTGGACGGAACCCAGCGACATTAGCGTACAATTCGATTCCAGATGCACCCGCAAAAATCTCCCCCCCCCCCCCCCCCCCCGCCCCAGCCAAAAGACAAGCAGGCTCACCTTTCCCATCGCAGATTCCCTTTGTGGTGGAATCGTCCTCTTTCTGCGCTGACCCCCACCCCTTACCCCCCGTATTTTAAAGTGTGGCCTGTAAACTGCTAATCCACCCATGGGCTTGTACTTCCTGGAAGGGTCTTTATTGCAAACAGGTGGAGGATTAGACGCGTAAGTCTCCCCCCACCCCCCCGCAGTCTTCGGGTTACCCCCTGTGCGACCGCAGAAAGGATGATATAGGTGTCTGTTCTGGGGCAGCGACCAGAGAGCGGGTAACATCTGTTCTTTCCTTTCGCCCCCCCCCCCCCCCCACTTATTCCTCTTCCTGGACCGCGGAGATAAGGCCTGATGAAGTCACAGTTCTGACCGTGTGAACCCCGACTATGTCGCTCTGTAAATGCTCAGAAAGTGCTCAGAGATGGTGACAGAGTCCAGAGTCCAGGAGCCACAGCGTGTCTGCTGGTTTTTGATCTGTTCTGGGCTGAAGTGAAGCATGATGGTTAGGGAGCTCGGTGTGTTATTCAGAGATTGCAGGTTTGAATCCAAAGTAGAGCATTTCCATTGAACCTTTATTCAAGGGACTTCACCTTAGATGCTTCAGTAAAAAATATCCAGCAGTAAAATGGATAGAGTGAATCACCAGATTTCATTTTTTAATTGCTTTATTGACGCATTTGTAATGTGGATCACGACTTTCTGGAAATCAATATGATCAAATTCTTTTTTCAGTGGATACATTTGTTTCTTTCCCTCATTCATAAAAATGGTGGGACTGAGAACAAAAAGATTAAGAGGACATGTGATAGGTTGTGGTAGTTCATTTGCTCCAATTAAAAGTCATGTCTCTGAAATTGCATTTTCAAAAGTTTTAACATGTGCTGCAGGCTTTAATAAATGTAGTTCTCTATGTGGTGGCAGGTCACATTCCTAAAAGTAGCTGTTCCAACATCATATGTATGTGTTGTATTTGCAGGGCGTTAGGGTACAGTTTGACACAGGCCCACAGTATCTCCATCCCTCATAGATCATTTTCAGAGCTGTTTGAAGGGAGGTGCTTTAATTTTGAGCTGCCACTGGTCAGTGTATTAACCTCACTTTCCTGATGCAATTCATACAAAAATGAGCTTGCTATATACCGTCAACCAACCCCTATGTCTGATTGGCTTTACAATCTCTTCAATTCCCTGCCCACATTGACTGGTCACAATTGCAAATGAGAAATGAGTTCTCAGTTTATCTAACTTCTGAAACAAAGGCAAAATAAATAAATGAACCACAGGAGGTCCCTTTTAGTGATGAAGGTGTCGGGTTTTACATTGCGGTATGGGATGTCCATTGCCACAGCACTGCACTTGGACACGCCCCTTCATGAATATTCATGTTCCTGCTTCAGTCACAGGTGACTTACAGCTTTAAGAATTTACAGTGTTAAATACACTGAGCTGGGTATCTGGTTGTCCTAAGGAATCTGTAGTAAAGGCCTTTTATTAGTGACCTAACGGACTCCATCCGCTGTCAACAGTGGGAACATCTCCTCTGAGTCAGTCTCCTGCCATCTGTTTGCTTTTTCCACTGTCTGGAATTTAATCTGCGCTGTACAATTTCCGTTGTGCGGGTTATTATTAGCTGGTATTACATGGGGAATGTGTCAATAAATCTGTGGAAAAAAAAGGACATTTCCTTTGAGTTATCATCACCCTCTCACCTTTTGTGGTTTTATGTTTCCGTTACAGCAGCACAGAAAATACGACAGCCCCAGCTCGGGAAAGTGAAAGTACCCCGTTGTATTTGTTCATTTGCAAGAAACCAGTTGATTCTAATCAGCACAACCCCTCACTCAGGTAGATGAGCTAATTATTGATATTAAACCTGGTTTAGTGCACAGGAAGAACAAATACAGTACATTTACTTTGAGGCCAGATTTCCACCTCTGTAACCGTGTGTGTGTGCACATGTGCAAGCTTTTAAAACAAGTTTCAAACTTCTAGCTAACTATCAGTACAACACAATATTGTTATATGTTATATTAAAATATATGAAATAAATTATGTTCATGTATTACATTATGTTCTTATAAAAAGTTTTGATTACACAGTGAATGGTTTTCTTGAAATGTATTCCTGCACATCCCCAGCCTAGCTTCAGTTTGCTTACAGAAACTGTAATTATTTCCATTTGAGGAACAATTGTACAGTGAAGATAGAAGGCTATCAGTTAATTGCTCTTCCTTCATTAGAATATTAGTGCATAATTTGTAAGAAGCGCCTGTTTCACCAGACAGCATGTTGTGAGATGCTTGGTATCAGTGAATGGAGCACAGAACCAGGCATCATGGTCAGAAAGTGACTTGGTCCTTTGGCTATGCAGTTGTTCATTTGATAGATAACTGCAGACAGATGCATTCCCACAATGCACTGCTCCAGTGCGGGAAGCTTTCTGAGGTTGAGGTGTTGACAGTCCAGTGAATGTCTTGCCATTTAAATCTTATAGGAGAAATTACGCTCATACTAATCCCACTAAATCTGTCCATCACATCCAGATGCTCAAGGACTTAATGTTCAATTTACATTTTTACATTTTATGCAAAACTTCTAATGATTTGAGTGTATACATATGCTATGAAGCTATGAAGCAGGCCTTATTGCCTTTAAAAATCAAGATGCAAGCAGTTAGACTAAATGGACTTGGATTGTAATTTGGATAGTGATTGCTCATTTCACCGAATATACGATTTGGGGTCTTAGATTGCCTGTTTCAGGGCTCAAATGTTAATTTACAGTAAAACCCCAACTGATGAGTCTGATAAGCCTCCAAAATCTGGAGTAATAACAAAATGTAGGTCATAAATATGTGACATCTGGCCTTTCTCAGCTTTTAGCCCAGAATACCTAAACAATCCCGAGACTGAAGGTCAGCTAAAGGTCCGGGATTATCCAGTGATAGCCCCGGCCTTACGTACTCAGTACGGCCACAAATCCACCGCCTGCCTGCGGTGTTTATGGAAACGCTTCTGAAGCCCTCACAAAGCGGCCCATGTGCTTTCCAAATAAACCCCGCTAATGTGACATGTTCCTGTGCGTGACTGAGTGTTGCCATGGAGTGATCGTGAGATTCTGTTCTTGTGTCTCTGCATCTTTCTTCCCTCAGTGTCTCATACAGTGAAACATTTTGGTTCCACTTGCCATTAAGTCTAATTCCTATCTGTATACAATGTAATATCCAGGTGTGTAAACTGTAACTACAAAAATAGTTAAAGTGTAACTACTGTACACATAAACTTTATTACATAACACTCAACATTTACAAACTGTATAATGAACTTTTTATAGCTAGAACTTAAAATCTTTACTTTGTTGATTTTATGGTTATGATTTCAGCCAAAAACGTCACCTGAAAAACAACCACACTCTAGTTTTATAGTTGTATACATAGTGCATTAATGTGCATATACATTGTAATTACACTGTGTAATCCACTGTAATTACAGCTTAATTACATGTGTATTAGAGTCACTTCTAATACAAAGGATAATGATAAACGTGGACCATAGTATAGAGGTTAGGGAGCTAGGCTTGTAACTCACACGTTGCAGGTTGTACTCAGGTTTATGAAACAAGTCATGATAAAAGAAGTTGTCACATTTCCTGTGTTGGTCAGATCGAAAATATGTTTTATCATAGATGTAAAGATAAGAAAGGAATTATTCAAATTATTATTTTTAAAAACACATAATAAACAAATGAACTAGAAAATAAATAAGTAAGGATATTGGTCTTGGCTCAGATAAAAATTTAAAGACATTTCTCCTTTGCAAAGCCCAAAGCTATTGCCCTACTTAAATTTGTTTTGACCGATCACCGAGCCTCCACTCAAAACACAATTATATTTGCATAATTGTATAAGCATAATCAGAATGCTTCGGAGCCTGCAGTGGGTGAAATGAGCCCTGGACCGAAGGATGGGGAGACCTCCAGAGCAGAGACACGTAATTGATTCTGACCTCAGGGGGCATGGCTGGGGCCTGCGACCGCCTCATTACTCCAACGAGACTCATTTCCATGAGGAAAACAAACAGAGCCAGCGTGCTTTAAAAACAAACCAACTTCAAGCTGTGAAACACAAGCGTGTTGCTCATGAAACGGGCAGAGCTCTCCGATGGTATCGCACGGGAATTCACCCAACATCTGAAGGGTCCAGGCCGGTGTTGAAATACAGTAGCTTATTGTATTGTATTGCATTGTATTAGCAGTCATGGACAAAGGAGACAGGCCATGACCAAAACGTGTAGCAATGAGCCCCAGCCCCGGCTGGTGAAATCAATGGGGAACACACATGGTCCAATAGACTGCAAAATACACTTTACTTGGGAAACTTCATAACGACAAACCCTTGGCTAGAATCAGTGCGGAATACTGGAAGTAGTGTTGGCCTATATGGTTGGCAGTCTAGGTCTAAGGTAACGGTCATGGAGCTATGATTGTAACTGAGATTGCAGGTTTGATTCCCAGTTAGGGCATTGCAGTTGTGTGCTACAGCTAAGAACTTCACCTGATCTCCTTTGGTGTACATCCACCTGTTTAAAATGGTCTGCATGAGAAACCGTAAGCTGTATAATTCGTTCTGGAAAAAGGCATCAACAAAATGTACATGTGAATAATAAACAGTTTAATGGAGTGGAGTCAATGTTTTCTTCTGGTTTCCATATTAAGGGAAGTTCTGTGAGATACACCATAGTTTGGGTATAAATATTGCCCTGGCCCCATGCAGTGGCTATTGGTGCATAGCAGGATGTGAGTGACAGACCGGCCACTTTGTTTACTTCCTGTGTCACTGTGCTGTCAGCAATTATAATGTCAAAAGGAGGGAAATCAGATTTCTCAACATTCCGCTTGTTTACACGCGGCTCTGTCCCCCTGTCTCATGTCGGAAATGTTGACATTGTGAGGAAAACTAACATTTGTTGATATCCGGCTCAGAGTTAAATAAACACTTCCTGTTGACAAACAGAAGTATTCGTATGGAAATATAAGATTTGAAAACACAGTGACAGCTGAAAGCAATAAGCGAGGAAACCCAAATGGAAAATAGTTAGAAAACCGAATATTCAATCGAGAGCAGAGGGAGGAGGCAGTACACGTGACTCGTGTTTCTTTATTGCGCAAAACAAATCTGTGTTACCTCGTACGAGCTCGGCATGAAAGGAGACCGGAGCCTGTATTCGTAAACTGTCTCAGAGTGAAAGTGCTGATCTAGGATCAGTTTTCCCCTGTCCACATCCTATCCTCATCCATTCCAAGCTACAGGGTCAAACTGATCCAGAATCAGCAGTCCCCACTGAGACCCTATACGAGAGCAGTCCCTGATATCTGAAAGTTAGGGGAAGGGTCACCGTTCCTCTCCCAGGTTGTAAGCTTTGCTGCTGATAACCAGGGCATGACATTGACCTTACCTGACCCCCAAATCCCAAACCCAAACCTAAACAGAGTCCCACCATCTCCAGATGCTTACATTAAGACCGGCTCCACTTCCTTGTTTAAGGATACAATAAACTCCGGGCGACCCCGGTGCTGTTTTGTCTGTAACCCGACCCGGCCGCGGGCTCGGGGGTCATGGGGCCGTCTGGCTTTGAGGAGGGCGAAAGGTTAAGCCTTTTGAATTTAACGCTCTAATTTTTGATTGTCGTGAGGAGCCGTGGATGTGGAAATGGTTAGCGGACCAGCGTCAGTCTGCTCTGCCAGTCCGAGGTTAAGGTTGCCATGGTTACATTCCTACGGTTGGCAAACTGTTCATATTTATTTTCACAGAGAAATACATGCTTTCTGACTTGCATGGCAGCATGTAAGCAGAATTATAATATTTCTTTTTGTACACATAAAAAACATAGGTATCTTGATTTTCTTAGATTTACATCTTGATACGCTTACTCATAAAACACAGATATGATATCATTTTTAAAGTTGACAAAATTATTTTGTAATACTGTGTTTTTTTCCAACAGTTTTTGTTTTGTTTTACTGTTTCTTAGACAGACCGCTATTCACTAAGTCAGGTAATTACAAATCTCTAGGACTTTTAGCACTTTATTCCCTGACTTACACACTTTGAGTTGCAGGTCGCTCTGGATAAGGAAATACGCACAATGGCTATAATGTAACAAATACGTTAGCCGGCTCATCACAAACAGAGACTCTTATTCTGTATACAGTACATCAGCCAGCTAATCAGTCTCAAACCATCTTTGTAACATGTAATTCATACAACCACTGACACTTTCAATATCAGTATCCAGGGGTATCCTGACAAGGATATGTTTTAGATATGCTAAAAAAATATAGACCATTTCTTTTTTTTTTTAACCCCAATTTAACCCAACCCATACTCTGAACTTGTTTACTTCACGGCAGCACCCGCTCTGTCGGCTTTGTGAGGAGAGGCCGAACACGTGACTCCTCTGATTCACGTGACGACAGTCTCACTTCTGTTCATGATGCAGCTACACCACTAATCGCACACTGCCTATGACGCTGGAGGATGATGCAGTCAGCGTACCCTCAGTTCGTGCCACCACAGGCACCCAGCATGACCAGAGTGGGCGCTGTGGCGATGAAACCAACAAATTTAGCAGGCTTACCCCCTATCATCACCGGCGAGGCTGGGCCAATTGTACCTCGTATAATGCAGACGTCCAGCCATAGCCAGCAATGGAGAGACCGGGATTAGAATTCCTGATCTCAGGACTCCCAGGCAAACGTCTTACCCTGTGAGTATAGACCGTTTCTGAAGCATATATGAAGTTATGTCGACATTCACCTTACCCTTGCAAATATCAAATCCAGATTTTGCTTTCAGACACACTGTATATTATATTGTCCTTGGCTATCATACATGATACATGGTCGTTTCCTGTATCTGAATGTCTCTGTGACACACGAGGTAGCCCAGTGACTAGACCTGATGCATAGTGAAATGTTCCCATCGCAGACTGAAGACGCCTTGGATACAAAAATAATGACAGACATTTTTGGAGCATTTATGATCTGGTTACTTATGCTCCAAACATTGTCATTATTTTCATACCCAGAGTGGCCCAAGTCTGCAATGGGAACATTTTTACCAAAACATTCCAGAAACATAACGACCATAAAATCTCAGTATAATGGCCTGTTTCTGCCAGCTAAGTAACTTTATGCATTTAGAGGATCTGTGCATGTAAAGTTGCATAATTTCTATGACAAAAACGTCCCTTATTAATAAAAAATATGAATCTGCTGAGATGTGTCCATTACCATTGACTCTGTCAGCTGCAGGAAAGATTTCTCTGGTCGAGTTTAGAAAAGACATGTGGGTCTACATTTTTTTCAACATTAATTTGTGTTCTTTAGAAAATTGACTTAGCGCATGACTCCTGTGTTTAAAAAATCCACACAGGGGGGGTTTAATGTGAGAGCTGGCCCCTGTTAAAGGGAATGTGAAGGGATGGGATGGGGGGAGGGGGTGAGGGATTGGGGGTAGAAGGAGATTATTCAGATCTCACATGGGCGGAAAAGGCCACCCCCCCCCCCCCCCAACTCCCATCTGGGATGGAGCTTCCTCTCGAACCCGGAGCCCGGGAATGTACAGTCAAACAGTACTGGTAATAAAACACATGTGGGCATGTGGGCCAGAGGGAGCGGTAGAGCAGGGAAGAGGAGGAAAAGAAAAACCGGTTTATTTTTCTACACATGGGCCGACGTTTATCAGAGAGCTTTCAAGATGTCAGAAACCTTTGGAATTCCCAGCTTAAAAAGTTCTTTGAAAGCGTGCCATTTCCTTTAACCCTTAAAGTTATTCAGCTTTTAAATGGAAGGATTCATTCAGGCTTAAGTAAATTTATCAAAATGCAAAATCTGTGGTGCTCCGCTTTATGCAAAAGCAACTCCAAAAAAGAAATGTTTTTTTTGTCTTTTAGTATATTTTTAATGGTTAAAAATATTAATATGCATTTTTTAGCCATAGTGTGGTATTGAGCAAATGTTGCTCAATTTGCTGTCATAAAAATTGCTGGTGGTGCATATCCAGCAGGCTAAGAAAATAAACAGCCCAAGGACTTAGCATAGTGCAGTTGCAGACACAAAAACCAGAGGAAAATTTTACTCTCATTATTGCCCATATGTACTCAGAGTGGAACAGTCTCAGACAGATCATGCAGGTTTACCAAATGTTTTAAAGGCAACAACATAAGACTGCATAATGACAAGAACAGGCCACTCAGCTCAGCTGGGCTAACCATCAACCCACAAAATACAGGTATCCAGTACTGTGTCAAGCCTTGTCTCTACCTCCACCTCCACCAAATGAACAGGTAAGACTGTGTAGCAACACTTCTCAATATAGAAGTTTGGATTTTACCCTCAGCTAACTTCCAGTTTGTTTCTTGAATGTACACAGTGAGTAAGTGTCTTGGCTGGTCCGTATATGTTCACCAGATGAGATGTTATTGAGTTTATGTGGTTGAGTCAGTTAAGATATTTGTCTCACTTATTCATACTGTGAAAAAAGTAAATCCAATAACAAGCTACGATTGCAAAGACAGAAGTTTGCAGCCCCACTTGATGCATCATGGAATTTTTCAGTTACACATCACATCCTGTTTAAATCTGTGCTGCACAATCATCCAAACCCAGAAAGTGACACACCTGTGAAAACATGGATATTTGTGCCATAAAAGTCTATTCTCTGACTTACTCCCAAAATTATTTCCCATATGTGCTCACATATATTACAGATGTGATGTAGCTATCTGGTTTATAAGCTACTAAGCAAATGACGGGGTCGTTTCCAGCAAGCTGAACTCAATGCCACCACTGACTGTTTCTGTTGTATTTTCTTTGATAAAAATCAGGGAATGAGATTTGCTGAAGCTGGCCTCTCAGGAAGTATCTTTGTAACTCAGGTGTTGCAGGTCTGAAGAGTCAATGCTGTGGGACTCTAACATGCAACGAGTAGCGTGTTATTCAGTATTCATCACTAGGAAATGGACTGGTCTTGTAACTTAGAGTTTAACTTAGATGTTTATTTTAAGAATACAGAGCAGGCCATCTGGTTGTTATAAAGAGTCTGCGCTGTGAACGCAGCTGATTGGCTACCAGCAGGTTGGTGAGGCTGAGCTCCATGACCACAGCGACAGGAGATCTTATCTGAGCACCAAGGGGAAGTTAAGAGCGAGCACGGTCTCCCCCCCTCTTCCTAACTGCTCTCTGATAACCTGGCTTTAGCTGTTGGCTTAGACTATGCCCAGGGCTTTGTACCTTTACGGCAGGTTCCTTACAGTGATCAAAGTCGTAACTGGATCCAGCAATCCCTCAGAATTCCCTTGGCTATAAACAACCCGTCTTTGACAGCCTTTTCTCAGTCACTGGTTTTCTGTGCCACTTGAAAAAACATGCCCTGTTAAAATCCTCTTTCTTTTCTTTATTGGTATTATGTTTTCTCTCTCTCTCTCATTTGCTTTGACGTCCAATAATAAATGCACTAATAAATTATAAGAAATGTAGAATTAGTGTTGATTTCGTCTTGCGTGATTTCTGCCAGATAGAAACTTTATTTTCTTTCTGAACTTTCTATGTTCTTCTATTAGCTAAAATAGCATTTTCTAACATGTTCAGCCTCTAATTTTGTTGGAAGTTAGTGGGAGGCCATTTTGTTTTGCTAACAATCAGATATGCTAACCTGCAGGTGCCCATACTTGCATATAGTCAGACAGTTTGTGATAGGGATTTCTGTGATTTATGGTATATGAAATAGCTATATAAACATCTTATAAATATGTTATAAACAGTCATTGTATTTTAAGATGTGCTACTAAATGCTAAGAAATGTTTTATTACTATTGATTTATACAACAGTAAAGTGGATTGAAAGTTTCAAAACAAAGACATTAAGCCCTGTTCAGT
The DNA here is from genome assembly GCA_019788955.1 of Albula glossodonta. Taxonomy (NCBI): domain Eukaryota; kingdom Metazoa; phylum Chordata; class Actinopteri; order Albuliformes; family Albulidae; genus Albula; species Albula glossodonta. Next base: position 3,300,792 of record JAFBMS010000014.1, on the reverse strand, counting down.
TAATTATTCTTATTTCAGCTATTTTTCGGGGCAGCCTGTAGCCTAGTGGCTAAGGTTCATGACTGGGACCCCAAGGTTGGTGACTCAAGGCCCACAACCCCACATTGCCCCCAGTGGGGGTTGGCCCTTGGTTAGCCTAATCAACTATAAGTCACTTTGGATAAAAGCATCACCTAATTGACTGTAATGTAATAATGAATTTTCAACACAGCAGTCTAACTTATTTTTATTATTTTCTACCTATAACTAAAAAAAATGTTTACTTTACACCAATGGCTTTACCATATACTTATGTACCTCAGTAATGATGTAATATGAGGAAGTTAATGCTGTTGTGCTCAAAATAATGTTTTTTTTTTGTAGGTATTTAAAGGGTTTACTGTCTTTTCCCCATGCTGCATCCGACTGTACTTACAGTATGTGCCGCCAGAGGAGGAAAGCCAGGTCATGTTTTGTATTTGCATCCATTAGTGCTCACACACTGTCAACACACTGTTTGCTTGTAGGCCTTAAGTCTCAGACTTGCAGATTACAAATGAGACATTACAGAAATGGGTTACGTCGCCCGGAGTTAAACCCGGCAAGTATGCATCAGCTCTGCGCTCTGTCGTTTATGTAAACAGGCACAGCGACTTACTGTATGAAAAATACTTCAGTCTCACTGCACGCAGCCACTCGTCCCAATCGGAGGGGCTATGGATGTCATTGTAAATCATTATCAACACACGTGCTGTAAACTGTGCAGATAAATATTTTTAAAAATTGTGTTTGAACACCAGTGCTTTACCCATGGAAGTATTTTTTTGCCATTCCAGTAGCAAGTGAGCACCAACATTTCACACAACATGAAAATGAATGGACTTAACACTGCAATGCAGAGGGCTTCGATTCAGATCTGCAGTGCGTTTTTATTTTTGTTTTCACCTGAAATTCTAAAGCCAGTTGACCCAGGCGGTGAGGTAAAGGGACTACCGAGCGGTATTTCACCCTCCCCCCCCCCCCCCCCCACCAAAAAAAAAAAACTTGTAATATGGCCCAGCAGCATCACACATAAAAATAAATGGAGTATAGAGTACAGAAGAACACCGTAAGGCAGAGGTTTTCAGTTCAGATCCCAGAGGCCCACAGTGTAGAGTTATTTCTGTTTTCACCTGAGATTCCAAAGCCAGTTGTCCCAAGAGATGAGGTGAAGTGAGTTAAACATGTAATCAACTGTTTTATTTGGTCATTAAGTGCTGAGTGAAAACAAAAATGTGTTTCCCTGCGGTACCCTCCAGGACTGGAGCTGAACACCACCATTGAGGGAGCACACTGAGAAAGACCATGAGTATGTTACCTATAAAAACAACAATTTTCACTTTGTCTCTGCATAAATAAACATGAGAGGAGATTGATTGAAAACTAGTATTTTACCCCCAAAAACTACAATGCTGGCAGCCTCAAACACGAAAATAAATGGAGTAGAGAGAGAAGAGGGGTGGCGATTTTGCTGTGGAATTTGTACAGTCTGTTGTTTATTGCCCTTTATTCCATAGCCATGCTTCTTTAAGGGACTAAATTACAGAATGCCATTTTTTGTCTGGCACCTTCATTGTTGCTTTTGTTGTTGTGTATTTAATTTAGAACAGCAATAGCTTAGCTGTGGATTTCAACGTTGGAGCTTGGAGAAATATATGTCAACACGTGCTCTAAGAGCAGTCATTGCGTGCGTTCTTTGCATTATTGCCTTCCTTGCAGTCCGTAGGGAAAACCACAAAAATGAATTAGCTACATTCCCACGACTTTTGAACATGTCAATATTAACGGATCGACTTTACCGTAAACTGGGAAAAATGTCAGATTGTAGCTGCAGGAAATGTTACACCCTCCTTCCAAACACTGATACTGAAAGAAACAGTGTTAGGAACGGCTGAACAGATACTGTACGGTACTTTTACAAAAAAACAAAAAAAAATCCCACCTTCGCGCTAGACACCTGTTTCTACTTAAACGACATTCCAGAATCCACTTACTTAAGCCCATAAACTCCTCTTGGAGTATTGTAAAAGTGCAAGTAATCAGCCGGATTTTTTTTTCCTCCTCTAGCAAAAGAATGATGGAAATGTTCCATATAATGTTCAGAGCGTTTAGGAACTGTGAATGTATGTCTTTTGTTTTTGGCGGCGTTCTCGCAGAGAATGAGCTCAATGTTTGTTTGGAAGCACATACTGTGCAAAGAAAACGTTACACAGGAACAGTTTATACCCTTGGGCTTCCATGCTTCCACTTTAGCCAGGGATGGGCAAAACGAAACTAATATTTTTGTTTCAACATACGAAATACTTTCTATATGAATATGGAAACAGCCAGTGGTATAGTTGATGAATAGGTTTGCAGGTGGTACAAATGTGTAAACCATACAAAAAAGAGAATATCCATACAGGTAATGCTTATTTATTATAAATATAATTATTGATTATAATGATAAATGATTTTAATCACAATTACTTGAAATTAGTTTATCCCTTATAACACTCGAGTGTTATAAGGGATTATAACACTCTTATAACATATATTTAAACATTATATATAAGCGTTTGATCAGAGCCTGAAACTTAGATTGGCAATAGCTGAGCACTGAGAGTAACAATGGGCTGGATCTAATCAAACACATTTAATCTCTTTAAGGACACATGCGATTCAACTTCATATTTACAACATGACACCATCATTGATTGTTATCAAACACAACTTTTGAGTGTTATCTTGTCATTGTGAAATAGAATGGCACATTCGTACTCAGGAAGGTCTGCTTTGATTGAATGGCATATTAAATGTGTTTGACTGAATTTAGCCTGATATGTTCTGAAAGTGTGACCAACTACAGCAAGCCCTCTGTGAAAATCATCTGTGAATTCCAAAATAGTGTTCCCCATGCCATCGGACCCGAGTTATGCAGGTCAGCCCCGGGTCAAAAATGCTGCCAAAAATACATTTACATGGAAACATTGGTTGTTTTAGGAATAATGTGTGGACAGAGTCTGGGATCCCCTGTAGTTGAGGAGTATTGATTTTAGTTGTTGTGGCATTCCTCAGTTTTCGGGAAAAACACTTTTTTAAGATGTCGGTTTTAATCATGAATGAAAAAGCCTCTGTTTTAAGTGCACCCAGACCCCCCTATGCCGATTTAGGGGGCAAAAGAGAATGTTCATGCAAAAACATTCCGCTCTCAGTGACATCATAACCAAGGTCAGGTGCATCGTTTTGGGGTCTTTGGGGTCAGTGTTTTCTGACCTCACTCCTCATATCGGATGTACAGTAGTGTGTGGTTTCATGACTGACGTCAGTGAAATGCAAGACGTGTGAGTCCATTTCACATTAGCCCAGACTGTGCGTAAAACGGCTCTCATTTTACAATGTATACCTGAGTTTCTGCCATGGTTTTATTTGACATGAGCCTGTGGTAGCTTACTTCTGATGATTTAGAGATAAGTAAAAATAAATCTCCTGTCTTAAGGGATATGTTCAGAAATATTAATGTGTTAGATTGCTTTCACATAAATTGAATGACTTCTCTTTCATTCAATTGAACAGCCCTGTAGAAAAACTATAAAACAATCAGTACAACTAACATTCATCTGCAGCAATACAGTGTGAATATTAACCATTATGAAACAATTTTTTTATTTTTCTTAAACTAAGACTGCATTACTTGTTGTTGCTAGCAACATGGGAAGCTGTCCTTTCGTGTGAGAAAAACATCAACCGCCGTGCATGCCAGCATAACCACAAGCATGTTAGTGTCATGATATTTCATCATCTTCTCCTTATTTCTGTGCTGTATGACCTCTGACTCACCACCCAGCTGCCCACAGCTGTGTCCCTGTATGTCCAGCAGCCCGAGAGGGATTATCGCTGGAGAAAAGAGAAAAGGCCAATTAAACATTTACACACAGCCCAGAGGCGGCACGCAAAGCCAGGCCGACTGCCCCCAACCCCAGGCCATAAACGCCCCTTGCTGGGGCTGGGGGGTTAGCAGGTTCTGGGCAGCGCGGCGCCGCGCCACGCATAAACCGATCATAAACTCCACCACCATCCACCAACCACCACCGCCCCCCCACCTCAGGTCTGGATCAGGAAGCATCCCCGTTTTTCCCACACAGAGGAAATGATGTCACTGCTGAGCCCTGCGGACAGACACCGGCCTGGGACTGATGCTAGAGCTAGGCTAATCCCCCCAAAGCCACTGAAGGAAAAAAAGAAAACCAAACCCCCCCCCCCCCTCCCCCGCCCCCCATTCACTGGAAAAGGTCTAATTAAGAAAGGAGCATCGACCTTGCTCCCTCTGCTCAGTCAGGTTTGGAGATTACCGTGCAGTGCCCGGTGAGGGGTGCGGGGATCGAAGGCGGACGCAAAGCGCAAAGCCCCCGACGCTGATGGAAATCTTGCTTTCCCCAGATGACCCTCTCTGCCAATGCTTCAGGGAGCTTCAAAGGCATCCATAACGAAGCTCAGATTAAACCTTAAATCCGATGGGTCAAATAAACGCCACAAGCATGCTGTATATGCGCACGCACATACATATTGTACATGCAGACATACACATGAACATACGTGCAAAATACACGCAGGTATTCACACCTTCAAGCATTCTATAACACATCAGAAAAAAAATATATCCAATAATTGATTATTCAACAACTTCCCTCTTTATTGTGTGCTCTTCATCTTACACTTTGCTATATATCCATTCATATAGGTTGTAAACACTTCAGAAAGTATGTAGGAATGTTTTTTTAAAAGTGATTTAAAATTTTTAAAAATTGGCCAGTACTCTTAAAAACATGGTTTGTTTGTGTTTGTTAAAGCGTTGATGTCGCATCTGTCTCCAGTTACTTTTATTAGATTCTTTTTTGATGTGTATCAGTTACTTTTAGTTGTCACTTTGAAGTCTCTCCCAGTCTCTCACTGTTGCTTTTGTTTCTTACCTTGACGGTGCACTCAAACTATCAAGCTGTCGAACACATCAAGAAAATCAGATTCCCCAGTGTGGAGAATTTCAATGGAGTGCCTGACAGCACCGATGCTCAGACAAAAACCTGCTGCTTACAACAGTCACCTCATGGAATGTTTTGATGCTGAAAAGAAGTCTTTATGGTGTAAACAGTTTGTAGATGGAAGGATTTTGGAAGTTTTGTCCTTTCTTTGTCCTGTTTGTATTTATGAAATTTTATATCTTCCCTTTTAATGAACTTGTCATGCCAACATTTATTGTGATTGGCTGAGATGGCTTGCTAAGCTTAGTTTCCATGGGGACCATTGGATGCAGACAAATAGCATCCAATAAACCACAACATGGAAAAAAATATCGGGGATCAGCAGAATCTTATGCAACGCTGGAGCCATGTTCAGATGTAAAAATTAGCTGTCCTGATACGAACCCACTGGTTGTAAGTGAACCGTCTGCCCTTTGTACAGTGTTTGTTGAAAGCTGCGCAGACCAAAGTGTTGCATTGATCCACTGTTGTGACAGGCCAAACGATCCAAACACAAATAGGAAAAAATCGGTCTGACAAGTGCCAACTGACACCGTCAGCAGGTCTGTGTGAGGTCTCAGTCAATGGAATTGATCGGAATGGATCGAAAGACTTTTGCTGTGTACAAAAAGGAAATGAGCTCTGTCTTTAGCCCTGAGAGGATTTATGCCCCAGTCCAGTCCACTTTATCTTTGGGAATGTTACCAGGCTTGTACCAGGTTAGACTGGTAGCTGATTTTCTTTTCCTGCAGAAAGCAAAGATGGATTACACCGGCATTTTTTCGGTGTGCTATCTATTTTGAAATGGTCTGCGGTTTCCAAATTAAACCCAAACCGGGGTCATCCAAGGGTGCCAGAAATTCTCACATACCACCACAGATTTCTGTATTTCTGCAGATTCTTTCTGGGGTCGTTGCGAATTCTTAGAATACGGATTCTCATCTGTCAGCGATATGTTACCTGTCAAAATTCCACCATCTCACCGATAGGGTCTTTGGACAAGGAAAACCATGCAGAACCTTCTGGGTAAGTTTGCTGCCATTCCTGTCACAAGCATGACTGCACACAGCAAATTACCATGTCCCCACCTGGGAGTCAAACATTCATCTTATTTTACACAGATATGTTTAGCGTAAGGACCTATTTATGTTTATTGTTATGCAGGGCTTTTGGTAAAAAAAAAAATCTGAATATGCAATGCAGAAAAATAAACCAATTGTTTATTATCATCCTTGTATTATTCCTGGATCTCTTTGTTACTTTTCCTTAAACACAAAGCATGCTGGGATTTAAATCAGGTCAAAAGTCACGGCCAGTTAAAGAATGCCCCTGGACCCATGAGTGTAAGGTCATAGAGAGTTCACAGACAGGTGTTTGACTGGCGGTTTTCAGCAAAGTCGCCGAGGCAGAAAGAACACAAAGGTACCCCCCGGGAAGCGGAATACACAGGTACCACCCCAGGTAGCAGACTGCCTCATGTGGAACGCGTTATGGATTTATTACAGAGACATGCAGGTTTGAGCGATAGCATGTTTGCACACCCCTTTTATACTTCACCCTTTGATTTCTATGACTTTTATGATGACTCACATGACCACGGCTTACAGACCCGGTCCCTCTGGCCCTCACAGAAGAACGCGCTCAACATTTTCCTGCATAAATATGAATGAGCGACCGCTACTCCACCACAGTCAGTTTCAATCAGCCCCATTTTAAAACATCTCCTTAATTGGCTTTACAGTGCACACGCCATGCACCATGCAAGTCAGACTTCATGGTAATGCCTCGCTCGACTGCCAAATAAATATATAAATAAGTAAATAACAGACACGACTGAACAAACTGAACCCATCTTTTAATTATGGGATCAGATGAGAGTAAATCCCTGAGGAATTATGAAGCACAGATACAGGCTAATTAATCATTTATCCTTAGTGGATTGGAACAGGGTGGAGGGGTGGGGTGGAATTGGGTGGGGGGCCAGTGGGTTGTGTCACTCCGGCCCCTGCACCTGCTCAGTGGCGACCGGAAAGGGGAACACTGCGGGGATTTTCCTCATGGCCTGTGTGTGTTTTGAAGCTGGTAGGTGGTCGGGAGTAGTCGCCTGTGAAGCTGGGCCTGAAACAGCTGTGATGGAGGGAGGGGCCGGTATTTTGGCGTGAGCTTTGGCTGAGGGCCGGGCTGTTCGGGGGGGGGGGGGGTCAGCTGTGGCATCAGTGACGCTCTGGACTTTATGCAGAACTCTCTTTGTGTGTGGGGGTGTGTGTGTGCATTAATGTCTGTGAGTTTGCGTATGTGTGTGTGTGTGTATGTGTGTGAATGTAGGTAAGTATCAATGTGTGTGTTTCTATGAGTGTGAGTTTGTTTGTGTATGTGTGATTATGTATGAGTATGTTTGTGGTATTTGCATGTGTATGTGCATGTGTGTGTATGCTGCATTTATGAGTTTTTGTGTGTGTGTCTGTGTGTGTGTGTGTGTGTGTGCATATGTATTTGTGTTTTAACTATATCCAGGCCTAGCTGTCATGCTCCAGCCTGACTCTTGTTACCTGATCTTCAGCTGCACTCCATTCCATGGACTGATGGAGGAACAGTCCCATCCCGACTCCTCACGGCTGCGGTGAGGGCCGGATCAGCGTCGGATCAGCCATGACCTCCTGCTGCAGATGTTCCACAGACAAAGAGGATTCTGGGAAGGGCAGCAGTGCTCCGTTTGGCTCCAGGTCTGTCATAACCGATCTCAGGTGCTCCTCATCGGCCCACACCAAAACAATCCAAAAACTACTGACTGCTCACAGTCCCTGCTTGGCCTCCTTCAGAGCCCCGTATGCTGGCTCAGTTTTCTCCTCTTCTGCTAAAGCAGAATCTCCTCAGAAACAAGCGGTGCACCGGAGCTTCAGATTCCTGCTTTGCTTTATAGCCACTGTTTGACAGTACTTAGTAATTAAAAACTATTTAAGGCAAGGTTATTCTACTCCAATTCCTGAGGGCCACAGTGTCTGCAGGTTTTGCTCCAACTGACACTACAACACCTAGGTTCACTGTTTAGCTTCGACCAAGGAGGGAAAATGCTAATGGACCCAAGTGAAACAGTCCTGATTTAAAGGTCCTTGTTTCATATCATCTCTCTGAAACACTTAAAGTAATTTTAAATAAATTTGCATTTAGTGTTTCATTCTTTTGAGTTCTAATGATGTGTCGCTTCATTCCCTTTCCATTATATTAATTGTTTCTCCCTGCCTCCCTGTCACTTCTCTCTATATTAGTATCACCTGGGGCCCAGTGATAATGCTGAATAAAAACCCCATTGTACTTTCAGCTATCAGTTTAAAGGGAAACATTTTTGCTATTGAGCCCTTTTGTCTTCGTGCCGAGACCCACAGGAACTGTTTTAATTTCTTCGCTCCCGTTACAGTGAGATCTCGGTAACCACTGCGCTTTAGCATTAGCACAATGACTGGAAGTCTGTGGGAACAAGATGCTATCTAGATCTAATCAGACATGAGGAAATTTTCTCCTTTTCCAGGGAGATCGAATGCAAGACATGCGGTTTCACAAAAGTGTAAAACCACATCTTTGTGTTGCGGCCAGGCACATTTCTCCTGGAGATATCTCCGTGACGCATGAATGGAAATTGAAACGAAAAAGGGACCGATGGGTTTCTCTATTTTTTTGGCGAGCAGACAAAAATTGCCAAAATGTTTGAGTATCCCTTTAAATCGCCTGACTCCGTGAGCCTGGCCCATTTTACCCTTATTGTGAGTCAACAGCTTGTTCACAGTGAGAGCTGTGGCTTACCGTGTCTTTGTAAAGAAGTAATTAGCACAGGAAACAAAAGACAGCAAGTGCATTTCTCACTCCTTTCTTCCCACCGTCTCTGGGTCCAATTTTAGCTACCTGCGCTCTCCCGGGAGGGATAAAAATGTATGAAAAGGCAAAAATTACTTTTAATGTCTTTGAAGTTGGGGCCAGGATTCAGCACTGATCAGCCCTTATTCGGTGCTGTTGTTCTGGAATTAATGAAATAATGACAGAGAATAAAGAGACTCCCACAGCACTGACTGAGAGCACATCAATGTGGATTTACATATTTCGCCAAAAACACCTACAGAAGCCACATCTGTCACGATTGTCTAATCTCAGGAAGCCGGTAGCCCAATAGCGATGGCAGCGTTTTACAATGATAAAACGACAGGGGTGTACAGTATGATTTAAACCAAAAATCAAGCATTCTGGAAAGGCTTTATGGAGCCATGTCTTATGAGTTGGTATTGTAATTTTTGTGCTGCATATCCCATTTGAACACATATTTTGTAAAATATTCTCAAATATATCCATATATACTGTCTCAAATATCTATTTATATATGTGTGTGCGAGTCTGATTGTGTGTGATGGTAAATGTGTATGCACATACATATATTTGAATGCATGTGTGTGTGTGTGTGTCTGTGTGCATACGTGTGTGTGCATACGTGCATGTGCAAGTGTATGTGTGTGTGCACATATATGTGTGTGTATGTTCCTGTGTGCCTGTGCATGCATGTGTGTGTGTGTGTTTGAAGTCTGGCGTCCAGTCCCATCCCACCGCGACAGACAGGCCTGCTGTCAGCGCTGTCTGGGGAAGTGTCTTGGATGGTGGGGGGCGTGGGGAGGGCGGATTCTGCCCTTTCATCCTGCAGTCCCGACGATGGGGAGGAATCGGACTGCATTCCTGCTCCAGCTCCAGCACCTTCTGGTCTCTGTACCTCCATTACTCAGTTGTGCATGGACGCTGTACCGCTGTCCATCACTTACCGCCATTTCTGTACGGTGCGTTCATATTTTAGCACTGACTCAACCCTGAGAACCTGGGTAATTCGACCCCTTATCCTGCTGCTGGAACATGTTACAAGAAGTGGTCAAATACTGGCCGCTGATGCCATTGGCTGAGCTCACATTTTCAGAGAGGTGTTCCTGTTTTCATGCCTGACAGACTAAGGTGTCACCGATTTGTTTTAGCGTCACCGTTTAACTGTATTTCCGTTTGTAGTGCTGTCTTTTGAACGCTTTTGTATTTATAATTCTGCTTTCTTCTTTAAAAAAAAAAATCTTAATGCAGGCTTTCTCCTAGACAAATGTGGGATAATTCAACCATAAAAACCTAAAATTAGCTTTCAATCAAAAAACTGGATTATTGTTATATTTTCAACATAAAAGCCTATGATGACATTTTTTGTTGTCTTGTTTTTCGATGCTGATGTTGTTGAAAGACGCTCGTTTCCTCAGCTCAAGGGAAGGAGATGACAGGGCCGGGGGTGTTTGCCATTCACCCCTCGCTGTCCTGAGAGCGACAGGCTCCATGTTCGGTTGGGGATTCGAGGGGTACAGCAGGATTCTCACAACCCCGCTCATGTATTTACACATAGACTGGGCGGAAGAGGCCATGGGACAGCTGACCAATCGCATTCATCTTCCATAACTGTCATGGACACATTCTCTTCATACCATAGCTGGCGTCTACAACTACAGTTACTTCTTACACTGCCACTACTATTACTGTTATTGCTACTTCGTGTGCAACTATGACTACTACTACTACCGCTACTACTACTGCTACTGCTAACACTACTACTACCGCTACTACTACTGCTACTGCTAACACTACTACTACCGCTACTACTACTGCTACTGCTAACACTACTATTGCTACTACTGCTACAGCTAACACTACTACTGTTACTACTGCTACAGCTAACATGACTACTGCTACTACTGCTACAGCTAACACTACTACTGCTACGACTGCTAACACTACTGCTACTGCTAACACTACTGCTAACACTACTACTACTACTGCTACTGCTAACACTGCTACTGCTACTGCTAACACTACTACTATCGCTACTACTACTGCTACTGCTAACACTACTATTGCTACTACTGCTACAGCTAACAATACTACTGCTACTACTGCTACAGCTAACACGACTACTGCTACTACTGCTACAGCTGACACTACTACTGCTACTACTGCTACTGCTAACACTACTACTGCTACTGCTAACACTACTACTACCGCTACTACTACTGCTACTGCTAACACTGCTACTGCTACTGCTAACACTACTACTACCGCTACTACTACTGCTACTGCTAACACTACTATTGCTACTACTGCTACAGCTAACACTACTACTGCTACTACTGCTACAGCTAACACGACTACTGCTACTACTGCTACAGCTGACACTACTACTGCTACTACTGCTACTGCTAACACTACTACTGCTACTGCTAACACTACTACTACCGCTACTACTACTGCTACTGCTAACACTGCTACTGCTACTGCTAACACTACTACTACTGCTACTGCTAACACTACTATTGCTACTACTGCTACAGCTGACACTACTACTGCTACTACTGCTACTGCTAACACTACTACTGCTACTGCTAACACTACTGCTACTGCTAACACTACTACTACCGCTACTACTACTGCTACTGCTAACACTACTATTGCTACTACTGCTACAGCTAACACTACTACTGCTACTACTGCTACAGCTAACACGACTACTGCTACTACTGCTACAGCTAACACTACTACTGCTTCTACTGCTACAGCTAACATGACTACTACTACTACTGCTACAGCTAACACTACTACTACTACTACTGCTACTGCTAACACTACTACTGCTACTGCTAACACTACTACTACCGCTACTACTACTGCTACTGCTAACACTACTACTGCTACTGCTAACACTACTACTGCTACTACTGCTACTGCTAACACTACTATTGCTACTACTGCTACAGCTAACACTACTACTGCTACTACTGCTACAGCTAACACTACTACTGCTACTACTGCTAACACTACTGCTACTGCTAACACTACTGCTAACACTACTACTACTACTACTGCTACAGCTAACACTACTACTACTACTACTGCTACTGCTAACACTACTACTACTACTACTGCTACTGCTAACACTACTACTGCTGCTACTGCTACTGCTAACACTATTACTACTATTGCTACTCTGACTGCTAACACTACTACTACTACTTGTACTACTACTGCTGCTGCTACTACTGCTACTGCTAACACTTCTACTAATGCATAACTACTAATGTTATATATAGCATTTCACAGACAGGGTAGGGATACAGGACAGTAGATTTATCCTGTCTCTGACAGTGCTTTTTGCACATATGATGTTCATTTCAGACCTCATAAAGCTGTTTGATGAACCCTACTATCCAGCACAGTATGTTTTTGCCATTTACTTCTGTTATGTAACAGTTATCAATGAAAGAAAAATTCCTTTTGGCGTGATGAAAATTGTGAAATTGTGTTATTTTGCATGTCCTTTTCCTTTATAGAAATAAGCCAAAACCACAGAGCTTTAGGTAAAAAAAAAAGTTTAAAAAATCAGTGCTGAAAATGTTCCTTCAGCAAAAATGGAGCATTTGGACCTGAGCACAACGTAACCCAATCCATCATGAGATAAAAGTAAGAAACGGTCCTTGACCAGCTCTTGCAGTCTGGCTATAAACCTGGTACATGACCTGCCCTGTGAGTCAGAATCATTCCCGTTCTTTCCCTTCGCGGGTGAAATACTGTAGCACGCACCTCCTTTTCATTCCTAAGTGTTCATCATAGCCAATCGCTAACCAGCACCAGCGGAGGCCGTGTGGTGTAGGAAGCTCAGTAATTAGTCACAAAAAAAAAAAACCCTGACAGACGCCAGTAACCCGATTAACACATTTTACATGATTTTTTTATGAAGCAGCCCTGTAATGGAACTTTTACAGCGCACCCCCATTCTGCACACAATTTTCTGCCTTTTAGTTTTTTTTTTTTTTTTTACATGATTATCTTGTTTTCTCGTGTCTAGCCTGAGCCAATTAACAATGATGTATGGTTTTGTGCTCAAATGGAGGCAGCGTTTCAGGAACGTCCCATCCATCAAGTGAACAAGCTGTCTATTAAGCTCCTGACAAACCTCTTACAAATGACATAATGGGATTGTTTGACACCGAAGGACGGCTAAAGCTGGGTGAGTGGTGTAAAGGAAATGGTTTAAGGAATCTGTCTGGGGACTTTTTTTAACCGCTTTATTAAATTTTCTGTGGGCAGAATCTTATTCTGGACACTTCCATTTTCCGCATAAACACAGTTAGTGACACTTCTGTGCCCATCACGATTTCTGCTATAGCAGCTGATCCAGCTGAGGGAAACCTTGCACAGTCTCTCATACACATCCCTCCGTCTCAGGGGGACAGTAATGGACAAAAGAATCATTGCTGACATACCACAAAGGTTTAATACTTTTTCACCTTTCTGTGTTATTTGAAGAGGGAAAACTTAAAACCTTAGCCTAACTGTTGGTGAAACTTTTTTTTGCAAGCAGAGTAAACAGGAATACTTTCATGACTGGCTGCCTTCTCAAAGTCAGCTTTCTAAACAGAATGCAAATTCAGCCAAGTGCAAAAGAAGTAAATAAAAATCAGTGATGGCAAATGTATATATTTAGACATCATCATCCTTGGTGTCAGTTTCTGCCCCTCAATTGTTTCCTCCCTTTATGTCGTAGCTGCATTTGTTGCTGTGAAAGGCTTGCCTGTCTCGTTGGCTCTGTCAGAATCGTGTTTTCTTTTTTTTTTGTCTTTCTAACAGCACTCCTGTTTTAATCTCCGAGTCCTGGCTCTTTGGCTCAGACGATTCCCCAACTCTCAATCTCATCCAGTCATTCTGGATGAGAGACCCATCACTCGCCGGGGATCGACAAGCGCGAGCAGCGTCGCCAGAAAAGTGGCAGGATAAAACGACGGTGAGTCAGAGCAGGGCCTGCTGGGATGCTCTCTCCTCCGTTTCTGTCATTGCCAGGATTCTAGAAGAGTGAGAAGCCCACACTCCGTCGCTTCAGGTGTCTTTTCCCAAACGTTCCATGAAGTCCTTTGCTCTTACTACTTTGACACGTGTGAGAGAGTTTGTTTTTTTGTTTTTTTTTCTCCCCTGAAAAATAATCCTGATGTGCATAACTGGTTCATGCACAAAATGCAAACTACTTACGCAGTTTTGCAGGTTGCACCATATTTTGGGCAATATTCAATCAAACACACTTATTCTCTTTTAGGGCATAATGCAACTCTAATTTTAAATGTAAAGATCACATACCAAATGACATGTTTGCTTACTTCAAGGAAAATATAAAATACTCAATAAAAGGATACTGTTATGTAAAGTCTGGTTTGACTGAACTGCATATGTGTTTAAAGAGACCAAGTACATTGAGTGAATCCAGCCCCTATTTTGTCATCCTGTTTTCTTGGATGGTAAAGGTTTGTGAGTGTGTGTGAGTGTGTGTGTGTGTGTGTGTGTGTGCATGTGTGTGTGTGTGTGTGTGTGTGTGCATGTGTGTGTGTGTGTGTGTGTGTGTGAGTGTGTGTGTGTGTGTGTGAGAGTGTGTGTGTGTGTGTGTGTGTGTGTGTGAGAGTGAGTGTGTGTGTGTGTGTGTGTGTGTGTGTGTGTGTGTGTGTGCGTGTGTGTGTGTGTGTGTGTGAGAGTGTGTGTGTGTGTGTGTGTGTGTGTGTGTGTGTGTGAGTGTGTGTGTGTGTGTGTGTGTGTGTGTGTGTGTGTGTGTGTGTGTGTGTGTGTGTGTGTGAGTGTGTGTGTGTGTGTGTGTGTGTGTGTGTGTGTGTGTGTGTGTGTGTGTGTGTGAGAGTGAGAGTGTGTGCGTGTGTGTGTGTGTATGTGTGTGAGAGTGAGAGATTGTGTTACACAAGCTACCCTCACTGCACACTGTCAGCATGGTGTGCAGCTCTGGGCTGGGGAGGAGGGGGTATGGAGTTTGAGATAAACTGAAAGCCCACCTCTTTGTAACCCATAAATGTGGGGAGCTGGTCCCGGGGAGCAGCACTTAATTACCCCTGAGTCAGAGAGGGCAAATGGAGTATTTACCCTGCCCTGGGGGGTCGCTGGCGGACATGCGCTCTCAAAGCCCTCTCAGAGCCAGACAGGGATCTCAGTGCTTCCACTCTGTATTCCCTCTTAAAGATCCTAATTACCCCTTTTTACCCATTTGCCCTTCAGGACCTGCAGTTTATGCGTTTTATTGCCTGTCGGAGTGGTGGCCGGCTCGACCCAGGAGCCACGCAGAAAATCAATGACTGTCAAACAGCAAACAGGCTATTAGGAGTGTGGGCGGGGTCAGTCTGTCACAATACTGCACTGCAGCCAATAATGACCTTCTACAATTATTATTATTATTATTATTATTATTATTATTATTATTATTATTTTTATTATTATTATTATTATTATCATGTCATTTTAGTATTAAGAGCCAAAGAATACATAATTAGAAAAACAATTCATTCAGCTTGTCTTGCCTTGTTACTTGCATACAGACAGAAAATCCAGCGCTGGACCTGGACACTTGGTAAGTGTCTCTGCCTTTTGTATGAGCGGAATGGAAATATCAGTTTCCATTGCTTATTTCAAAACTATGGATTGTTGATTTCTCACCATAGAGTGTAACTTTTTATCTTTGTGCCTTCACTATGGGATGCTAAAATGTAGCCCTTTTCTCCAGTCTGAATTTCTCTGCTCCGCTTTGCTCCCTAAAACTGCTCCATGGGCTCAGCCTTGACCCCCCTAGGGGCTGTCGACCCGTGACCCCCCCAGTCAAAGCCACAGGGTTCACCCCCCTGAACCGCAGGTCCACGGGGGGCAGGTCCCAGCTGGGCGGGTCAAGCTCAGGGTGGGGAGAGACACGTAAACACACAATCAGACTCTACCACTGAACCATCACTCAGGACTCAGAGACTACAGTTCAGTACAGAGACTCTTTATCAGCCAGGCGTGTGTGTGTGTGTGTGTGTGTGTGTGTGTGTGTGTGTGAGTGAGAATGGAAGTGAGTGAGTGTGTGTGTGTGTGTGTATAGTATGTGAGTGAGTATGGGAGCGTGTGTGTGTGAGTGTGTGTGTGAGTGAGAATGGAAGTGAGTGAGTGTGTGTGTGTGTGTGTGTGTATGGTATGTGAGTGAGTATGGGAGCGTGTGTGTGTGTGAGTGTGTGTATGGTATGTGAGTGAATATGGGAGCATGTGTGTGTGTGTGTGAGAGTGTGTGTGTGAGTGAGAATGGAAGTGAGAGAGTGTGTGTGTGTGTGTGTGTGTGTGTGTGTATGGTATGTGAGTGAGTATGGGAGCGTGTGTGTGTGAGTGTGTGTGTGAGTGAGAATGGAAGTGAGTGAGTGTGTGTGTGTGTGTATGGTATGTGAGTGAGTATGGGAGCGTGTCTGTGTGTGTGCCTTTGTTTGAGTGTCTATGTGTGTGTGAGTGTGTGTGTGTGTGTGTGTGTGTATGTGTGAGTGTAAGAATTAATATGTGGAAGAGAGAGGGAGAGTGAGTGAGTGTGTGTGTGTGTGTGCCTTTGTTTGTGTCTATGTGTATATAAGAGAGAGAACTTGTGTGTGTATTTGTTTGTGTGTGTGTGTGCGTGTGTGAAAGAGAGGGAGAGAGAGTCTGTATATATCAGGAGGTTTTGCTAATCAGGAAGTTTGAATTCATTATATCTGTGCTGCCTGGATTCAATCAACTCTCGTTCTTTACTCTGACCTGATGGATGCGTGTTTCTCTTTCCCTGCACACAACACAGTTTGGCAAGTAAACACTGGACATGCCTGCATTCTCCGGACTCTTTTTATGAACAAAGACTCAACACTCGCATTACCGTGTCAAAAATATTGATCGAAACCAGGCTTTCAGTTTGCTTTAAATATGATCTTTCCTTTCCTTGCCCTCTTCAAATCAGCAATAATTTTGAAAAGGAGGGAAGTTTTCTGCTACAGTGTACTCTAAAATCATCCGGACCAAAGAAATGACAGTAATAAATATAATTATTATCCATATTGTCTGATCCCGATATTCGCACTTAAGCACACTGTACTTTTAATGAAAGAATCCAACAGCCACATATCCATAAGAATACATTTATACTCCAGCTCTCTGGTTCTATAAATGCAATACTTCCATAATGAGAACAAGCTTTGTGTGAATGAAAAATAAATTCTTGGCTGTATAGAAATGCTTGTGAAATGTGGAAGCAGCAGCATTTATTGGTTCCATTAAACCTGAAAACAGCATCCTTTATCCAGCCAATAATTTTCATAGCGACAGAGTTTTCCAAATGTCTTGCTAGAGTCCTCTCCCCATATATGCATAAACACACAGATCTTGGAATACCTGTCTTTGTGGGTTTTTTGTGCAAAGGAGAGTAAAAGATTTTTAAAATCCAAGTAAACTTTACTATGATAATCCAAGGGAAACCAACCATTGGATGAAAAAATGAAAAATCATTTTTTTTATTCCAAACCAATCCAAAACTGCCTATAATTCATAGGATTTTAAAATAACCAATGTAGCCAGACAAAATATGTATCAACAATGGATTAATGATGCATAACCTAAAAATGGTGCATTGAGTTTTTCTTCCTGGCTATATAGAATATAGGAGTCACATGGCCTTGGAATGTTGGTCATAAAAGTGGGAGTGGCTATTTTTGGCAAAATACCCTTGTTGAAATACAGCCAAAAAGCAATGTAAAGAATTTTTCTGTTTCCTGTTTGCAGTGCAGTTTAGTGAGGGTGAACGGGGTTGAGAGGGCCAGAAGGACATTATTAATTATAGTAATAAGTAACAAGTGATTTACGATTACACTCTAGCGTGTCAATTTAGCGCTGAAAAGATGAGAATCATCAAGTCTTCTCCGTGCTTAATTGGTGGTCTCGGCCACATAATGAGGTCTTTGACTGGGAATATGGCAGAGTATCCGGATTCTTCCAGAATGTAAAAAGCCTGTTTGTCCAACACTAAAAATGGTCTTGCTCCCTCTTCACCCTGACCGCTTTTCTTAGCATTAAACAATAGAGACCCTGCTAAAATCTGTCTGGCCTCCATACCCACCCCATCCCCCATCCCCCATCCCCCTGGCTAAGTTTGATTTAATATCCAAAGTACAGCAAGCAAGCTTTCCAATTCCACAGTAACAGTGATAGTGTTAAAACACATCAAATCATTTCTGCCAGTACAGACTCCCTTTGTCTGTACGCAAGCTGGCCCTGCCGCTTCTAAAGGGTGTTATTGTGCTGTCTGTTTTTTGAAAATTCCCAGAATTCCCCTCATAACACCGTGTCGCGTCGTAGCATTGCTGTGCGACGGGCCTAAATGGTCCTGCCGTGTTTTTGATCTGCATGGCTCAGGCCCCTCCCACAAATGGACGCATAATTGCGTCTGATGTGGTGCGTCGCGTGCATAATATCGAATACCCTCTCTGTCTTTCCCATGATAAACAAAAAAGACACACATTATAAAAATACACTCCCCCCCCGCGCCTTGTTAACTGACTCATCGTTCCTCTGTGAACAACAGAAATTTGGGGTGAAAAATATGGGCTCTGGCGTAGATACGGAAAGATTAAATCAGTTCCCCTTCCTATGGAGGTAGGGGAAGAATAACTGCTTACTATAAACCTCATTTTGTCTGGAGCCCTCCTCTCAAATTCAGCCATGTCCGGGATGAAAGCACGGGTGTCTGGGCAAAATGACGTCCCAGTCCTGGCGTTCTGTGTGTTTCAACCAACTCAAACAGTTTTAACCGACTCCAAGTCACTGCCTGTTGGACTCACTGGAAAATAACTTTGCTGTCTGTTCTTGGGGTGGGGTTTCCAAGAAAGATCTGTTGTAGAGCGAGTTTGAAAGGACTTAATGACTTGAGGAGGGCATACACGCTGACTGTACATGACGATGTACTAACCACCT
This sequence comes from Albula glossodonta, assembly GCA_019788955.1. Taxonomy (NCBI): domain Eukaryota; kingdom Metazoa; phylum Chordata; class Actinopteri; order Albuliformes; family Albulidae; genus Albula; species Albula glossodonta. The sequence continues at coordinate 3,281,953 of JAFBMS010000014.1, read as the reverse complement.
ATTTTGCGTGACCTATGTCCTAAAATCTCATGTCCTAATACACAAGTATATTTTTCTATGTATTTTTTAAAATAGTAGCAATTCAAGCCAAATCAGCAACTAGACCTTTGACATGAACACAAATCATATTGTAAGTAAGGAATCTCGTGTCCTGCTGCTTGCCTGTGCAGGCACTGTGAAGAGAGAGGGAGAGGGAGAGGGAGAGGGAGAGAGAGAGAGAGAGAGAGAGCATGGGGTTGCTTGCTTTTGCAGACTCAGTATGGGGTTGTATGTACACAGAGTTCTCTCTGCAATTTGGTGCACTGGTTAAGCACCCAGACATGTTCTGGTTCAAATTTTTCTGAAGGAGGCACTAAAACCAGGATCACATTGGTAAATTTCCAGTTGTTTTCATGGACGCATATACCGGCAGCCATTACCTTTTCGTCCACTTTCTCTGGACAAGCAGCATTTTTGCCAAGCAAAGAAATGCTGCAAGGCCATTTCAGAACCCCCCCACCCAACAAACACTCAAGAGTGTCCTGTTCCCTCAACACACTATTTTGGCCCGCAGCCCAGCCCCAGAAAAAAAAAAAAGGAGTCATTGAGGAGTGTTTTCTGGCCCATGGTTTGGAGCAAACACAGATCTCCTACGGAACGGTGTTCCTCTGCAGCCTCTGCTACACACTATAGCACTGATCCAGGACAGCGCACGCCGGAACGACGCCCTGAGGACAGTGCGGCGGTTTTGAAACGTGGGCCACCGTTCCGCTCACCCGCCTGCGCAGACTTTCAGGTGCCTTGGCCTTGTGTTTCGGTTTCTCTTCCCCACCCCCTCACCCCCACCCCACTTCCCACTTTTTTTTGTTTTTTTTTTGGCTGGACTCTCAGTCTCCCAGACTGCTCCTTGATATAGGGGTGATGGCGCACGTTCATGCTCGAGGGGCCATACACCCAACTCGGATATGGGCCTGAACCTGAGGCCTGTCCTGACGCCGGTGATGTCATCGCCGAATGCGGGTAGTGTGATGTCATCACCGAATGCGGGTAGTCCGCCTGAAACAGTAGTTACGTTGACACGTTCGGACTCGAGAATGCTCTCCCAGTAATGAGAACGCAGTGTTCTTATACAACCGCAAAGTGCATTTTTTTCCACTTCACTTATTTCATATGTTTTGCTTTATGTGTGCATTTGCATAATAATTATGTTAAAATATCTGAATATAGGGCTGAAGTTATTTTGAGGTTTAGTTAAAATTATGCAGTATAAAATGACTGCCCTCCATCTCATTTTCTACACATCTTTAACCAGTCAGTGTTCCACATAATTGAATGTCTGGGTATAAACATGTTGACATCAAATTTCCGAAAGATGTGTAACAGAAGAGAGAGGAATGAGGCAGACAGTCAATCCTGCTAGAGAGGCTGATTAACTCCATGCAAAACTGAAATCTTTGCAAAATATGGACCACAAGAAGATAGTTGATTTAAGTGTCAGTTCCCAGTGAATGATTGCAAAACTGAACTATGTTCTCAGCCCCAACCAATGTGAACCTTCCCCATACACTTGGGAGGAAGTGACATCACATGCACTTCCTCCATCTCCCATGGTGACTGGGCTTCGTTATTTTCCAAACTGCTGATGTGGCAGCAATCACATGCTGCCTATGCAGTTTGAGGAACATGAAGTCAACACATGTTCAGTTCCTGACCCTGCAGTTGTACAGCTGGCCAGAAGAGGGCAATAAAGAGTGATGATGGTAATGAGACCCTAACTCCAGTGCAGAGCTATAAAATGAAATGTAGAGGAGTTTCTGCATTGTTTGCAAAATACAAGCTGCACCTGCAAGATGTAATTTAGTTACTGGAAAGTCATAAAAATGTTTTCCAAACTCGATCGGAGAACCAGTTTGGATGGCCTGACTCTGGAGCTAATCAACTTTGTCCTTAAATTTTGAGTTACAATAAACTGCAGGTTTCATTGGGTTTCTTTGTAAAACTCCACAACATAGATTTACATGAAAAATGTAGTGATGAACAAAGTTAAACTGGCCCAGTTGTGTTTGAGAAAAATAAAAAAAGTTACTGTTAGTATTTATTTGCAAGTCAAATAAGGGGACAAATGTTGATTGGATCCAGGCCCTGATCTTAACACAAGAGCTGGCAACAGCCAATTAAAAACAAGAGCAACAGTGAATAAAAAAAGAAGAACAACAGCCAATTAAAACTGAGAGTAACTGCCAAATGATTCAACAGTCTGATGATCCAACAGCTGTTTCTGTCCAGTTAAGCCATGGAAACCAATGAGAAGTGAAAAATCTGAGTGAGAACAATTTTTATTGGCTGACTCTTTCAGTGGGTGGTGACACTAACAACTCAGTACCATGACAGTTTTTTACCTACTTTTGGGAGGAAAGTGTATACAGAATGACTCAAACTAAACAAATATCTCAGAACAAATATGCAGCAAAAGCATCATGTTTGCATTAGCACAAAACTTTAAAAAAACAAGTAACACATCGGACAGAAGGGAAGTACTGGGAGATCATGAGGCTGTGGTGAAAACTGACTTTGTTTTGATCAGATTTGTATTTTACGACACCATAATGCGGGGACATCACAGCTCCATCCCAGGGTGGTGACATTTCCCATGATTCCCTGCTTTTACAATCTCATAGGATGTTTTTTTCTGGCCCTAATGATCCCGCTCAGACAACCCAAAGAAAACTTTTACTGTGTGATAAAAGTGCACTCGAATTGAACTGTACTGTCAGCAATCGTTCTGTGAAGCACATTGAGGTTATGCTGGGTGGAGAACTCAGCCAGTTATCTGTCAAAAAATGTTCTTCCCATCATTAGATTAAGGGCCAGCTTCCATCTAGGACCCATGGGCTTTTTCAGTCATTTTTATTGATAAACATGTGCGCATTTTACAAGTATTTCATTCTGAATGCATTTTTCCATTAATCATTTGTTTAAAAAAAAAGGCTTGTAAATGTGTTACTCAACACTTAAGATGAAGCACATGGTGTTAGGGTTGAATCTGGGTTAGTGTTAATGACAGGACCCGAGGACAGGCAGCCAGGCAACCAGAGTTTTGACACATGATATTTTGTTCAACGATGAACAGGCAGTCAGGAAGCGTAAATAAAGCGGTGATTTATGCTCCTTGTTTGGGGAGCCGTGAATGGTTGGCTCGGGATGGAAATCGCAGACGATGCTACTCAGCGACGGTTTCAGTCTGCAGTCATATTTCTTTATTTAAATTAATATCTCTTTGCATTTCCTGTGCTGCGTGCTTCTCATTAAAATTCCGGGAAAGGAGATAGAAGACAGACGATGACTTACGGGTCATTTTGGAAATAAACGGGAAAAAGGAAATTGGCTCTGAAATGACAGCAATGATAATAATTTATTTAAATATGCAAAATTGATAAAAAATCTGAAAACCAAAATACAAAATGTAATGTTGCAATAACACTTAAAATGATGTATTTAAGAAAAAAAGTTCAAAAATTATAATAGCCTGGAGAAAAGTTGTCCAGTTTTTTTGCTTTGATTTACAAATGAATGCTTGTGTTCCTTTTATATTTCTCAAACACAATTTGGCAAGTTAATCTTGGATGATAGCTGAACTGTGCCAAACTGCATGGAAAAAAACTTGGGAAGAATAAATTTACATTTGCATCTTATTGTGAGTCACAGTTAAGGACAAATGGTGATTAAATCCTGGCCAAATGAATCATTACTTGAAATGAGCTCAAAACTTTATCGCTTTCATGTGTTCACATATGATGCCTTTGGGAAAGCAAAGAGAAAATGTGTGGGTTATGGGCTGGCTGAGGGCAAAGTACTGAGCTTCCGCTCTGTCCCCATCAATAGCTCTCAAATATGTCACTCTTTGATTCAGTCATTATATTAAATCGTCTTTTTTACCTAAAACATCAATCCATGCACAAAACAAATCCCATGTGCACACCTTAATAAGTGAAATCCAGAGTATTGGTTCTTAGTATAGTTTCTCCTCATGTTTGTTGAGTTGCAAATAGCCCCTTCTTGAGAAAAAAAAAAGAAAAGAAAAATAAGCGACTGACCTCCAGGTGTGTGCGTGTGAGATGAATTTCTGGAATGTTCTTTCTGTGAGAAATAAACACATATTTGCTGATATCCTGAAAAGGGAAAGAGAACAAACTGAACTGATCAAAATATCTTTGCACTTTTTGTACCATTCTTATGCACTTTGCCTTGTAAGTCACTCTGGATAAGAACGTCTAACAAATGTCCTTTTAACAAAGGTTTCTGGATGTATTGATGAGATTTAGACTGTGTGTTCTGTGTGTATTGGATGTATTGATGAGAACTAGACTGTGTGTTCTGTGTGTATTGGATGTATTGATGAGAACTAGACTGTGTGTTCTGTGTGTATTGGATGTATTGATGAGAATTAGACTGTGTGTTCTGTGTGTATTGGATGTATTGATGAGAATTAGACTGTGTGTTCTGTGTGTATTGGATGTATTGATGAGAACTAGACTGTGTGTTCTGTGTGCATTGGATGTATTGATGAGAACTAGACTGTGTGTTCTGTGTGTATTGGATGTATTGATGAGAACTAGACTGTGTGTTCTGTGTGCATTGCGTAAAATATGATCAAGCTGAATTCTAACTTCTCAATGATATGAGTATTACAGTCCATTGCCTTAGATTTAATTAAAGTGCACTTCGTTTCCATTTAGAAATAAGTATTACAACTTACTTTACAAGTAGGAATTGGTGAGTTCATTTTCATGATCTCTGATCTATGGCAAGCTTTGTTTGTAAAGAAAAAAAATGCCATGTGAAAAATTCCATTTCAACAAAATTTTGGTCAATGTTTTGAAGCGATGTTGGATACATGATTTGATTTGACTGATTTTTACATTCTTGGTGTTTAAATTGGGAACGTTAAACAGAGAAAGTCTGAGAATGACTAAAATGAAAATTTTATATGATTTTAAGATGTATTCTCATCTAGTTTCATAGCACAATTTAATACTGTTTCCTTTTATAACTTAGCTAAAGACGTTTGCTGTCCTAGTGCCAGGCAGATCTCATGGGCTTTACATCTGAGAGCTAAGCTGATTATAGCAATGATGTTTAATGAATCTCTCTATTTTACACTATTATTTTAATCATTTATCAGCTGAATGTTCTGTTCTCATCATCATGTTATTGTGTATACATCTTGCTGCATATTAATGTTATTTTTCATTATTATTATGACACACATGAGTTTGAGAGACCGGTACTGTTGGTACCAAACTGGGCTGGTGTTTTCAGGGAATTCTGGGAGTCATGATGCTGAGTCATCGCTAACAGGAACACGTCGAGTAACCGAGCAACCATGGCACGTAGGCCCCAGACTATAGACAGCATCCCCCCCCCCCACCTCCACCACCACCACCATCCCTACCTCCCACTTCCCCCCCCAAAAAATAAGATCAGCAATAGAATCCTGTACCGAAAGACCCAGTCAGTCACAGCTCTGATGATGGAAAGCTGTGTGAGGCTGGCTGAGTCCTTCCTGGCACAGTTTCCTGACTGAAAGAGCCAGCACTGATGTACTTCCTCAACCCAAGGCACACACTCTCCCACAGCTGGGAAAGATACACTTCTGCCATGTATGGTACTTGGGATTTTTTTAGCCTGGTAACGAAAAATATGAATAGAAGCTCCCCAAACCAAAAAAAAAAAAACTCTATTCTGCCTTTTCTCCGTCCTTTTCAATGTGTGACAGAAAGGGCTGGTATAGAAAGTCTTGACGTTTCGACTTAAGCCTTTGTGAAGAGCTTGTCAAGCTTTTGACAAAAGCTGAAGTGGAAACGTCAAGCACCATTTCCTCTTCTTGATTCATGTGTTTTTTTTTTTTTTTGGCCCACTGTGATCTTTTTGCTTGTTTATTTCTTGGATTTTGACTTTTTAAGCACACTTAAGGGACTCGGTCAGACTAACAGTTTGACTTTTTGCCTGTTGATCCATCTTGTTTACACATCAGAGTTTGACCTGACGAACTACACATTTCCCACCATCTCTTTTCACCACTGCAATTTGACTGCTTTAAATAAATGTGAAATAAGATATACAGTACAGCTATTCTGAACTATACATCAGTGTTTCATCTGTAAAACGTTAGAATTGAGTATGTAGTGACACATTATTTTTGTTTTAAAATCTCTTAAATTAGCTATGGTCTTCAGTTACATCACATCAAAATTACCATAAAAAGGGGCATTGTAATGTTTCCGTCTCCACCAGGTTGATCGTGAGCCCTGCTTTGACCTTATTCTGTGCTGTAGAGCTTAGGAGTAGCAAGCTGCATACACAATAAGTGAGAACAGGACATTTTTACCAAATGCGTGCATAAGATATATCCCATAAGAGAACCCGTGTGAAACTGTCTTTCCGTGGTTTTTCTCCCCAGTTACCAAGTCATGCATTATCAAAACATCAAAAAGATGTCATTGAAAGCATAGAGTTTGTGTTTCAGTTTCTTGCATTTTCAGTCCACGGATCCTCTCAACAGAGTGTCAGCAGCGCAGGCTGGTGGGGTCAGTGTAACGAAGTGGGGTGTGTTTTCATGGCACACTTTGGGTCGCATCATGGCACCAGTGCACACCCTTCAGCAAATGGAGTTCTGCGGCAGGATAGCGCTTCCTGGCTGGGATTTTCCAGGAACGTTCTGGAATGTCGCCAGGGAATTCGTCGTATTGTAGTGGCCATCCCAGCTACTGGCTCTCAGTGCAGTGGAGCTTCCGTGGAATGAGATGGAAACGGAGGTTCAGAGCAGGGAATCCACCAGCAGTCAATCCACAACACCTGTGGGGAGAATTTCCATCAACAGGGGCCAGAATCCCTGCCCTACACTCGAGTCCGTTCCACATCAAATTCAGGCTGCTCTGAGGGCAGAAATGGGCCGATAAGCTGTTAGGTAAGCATACCCAACAAAGTGCACACTCAGTGTATTTTCAAAGATGCTCAGCTCCATCATCAGAAGGTGTTTAAATCTGAGGGGTCGGTGTACATTCTGCCGTTTATGTGCAGCGTTTTCAGAGGTCTTACACAATCCCCGTCACAGTATGTACACCCACAATATGCCCATGCATATTTCTGATACAAACCATTTGCCTAAATATATTCCCGAGATTCAAAGCTCTTTTTTAACCCTTTTTAATTCTTTAAAACACATGGCTTGTGTTTTATGAATAAATATTGAAACACACTGATTTAGAGTTGACACATGAATTAAGGTTTTAAGCTAAAAATGTAACTGTAATCTATTTCCATTTACCTGTAGTCATGTCAGGTAGCTACCATAATTGATTTAAATCCATGTACAAAGACGACCGACTCCAGTATCGATTGTTACCACGGAAACAAAATCAAAAAGGCTTGAGGCTTGAAAACTTGAGTGAACATGGCTGCTGTTCTTCTCCCACAACCCCCCCCCCCCCCCCCGGGGAGTGACAAAATGAATGCCCCAGCTCAGGAAAACACGCTGTCTGGTGGGGCAGGGTGGGGTGGGTGGGGGGGGGCAGTGACTGGCTGTGTTGTGTGCGCAGCTCTCATCAGAGGTTTTATATCAGAGCTCTGCGCAGAACCCCACCGCACATCACTACTGCCTCAGGGGAATGCATGCTGGAGACAGGAAACTGTGAGTTAAACATGCCTGTGTGCGTGTGAGTGTGTGTGAGTGTGTGCGTGTGCGCCTGTGTGTGTGTGTGTGTGTGAGTGCGTGTGTTTGAGTGTGTGTGTGTGAGTGCGTGTGGGTGTGTTTGAGTGTGTGCGTGTGTGGGTGAGTGTGTGTGTATGTGCGCGTCTGTGTGAGTGTGTGGATGGGTGGGTGTGTGTGTGCACTTTTTCTTTTCGCTTCTTTTTGGGATTTTCTTTGATGAAGTTTTGAGGATTGAGGAAAAAAACTTTTGAAAGTTTTCTTTTTAAACTCTCATTTTATCTTTTCTGCTAGTTTGGAATACTGAATAGGATTGGTAGGACCAGGAGCATGTTATCGCTGCAAGGTACTCTGGGTAAGAGACTCTGCTAAATGTTTGAATGTAAGACGGCTCTCAGGAACGGCTCATGGACGGTATTCATTTGCGGCATCGGATCTGTCTAAGTCATGTTCCTCGTCATCTCTTAAACGTCCAAACCCATTTCCACCCCGGCTGCCCTGGTCCCTGAGGGGCCTGGGTGGATGGGAAGCAGGAGCAGGGATCCGCTAACTCCGCTAACTCCGCTAACTCCGCCTGGTGACGGCGCATCGGAAACCCATCCACCATTTGCGCATTTCCATGTGTTTCCATTTTTTTTCTTTGTGCACGACAGCTCTGATTCATATGTTCTCAATAAGTCGGACAAATCGCAAACCCAAAAGCCCTTCCCGACACCCCGTTCCCCACATACACCTCCTCCCCGCCTACACTCCTCCTTTAATGCTCCAGCAGTTTCATGGCATCATGTGACATGTAATTTGGTCACATGTTCAAAGGACTGCTCATCTCAAAAAACTCCCCAGCTGACAAAGGCGTTTTTGGACCGTTCACAGAAGTTTTGATGAGCGTGATCTGCTGAGTCCAGTGTCTGCTGGTGGCTACAACAACCTCAGAGCTTCACCATGCCAGGATCTGAGTCCTCACCAAAACCAGAAATCACAGTTTTTTTTTTTTTGTTTTTTTTTCTAGGAAGCTTGTCGGTCCTGTCATAGCTGCTCTTGCAGTTTTGAACCTCACTGGACATTCAGTCTGAGAAAGCAGATTTTTGTGTTTGTGTATTACTGATGCCACCCAACTATCTGGCTTAATCTAAACACAAAAATACCAATATAAAAAACAATAATATATTTTTTGCTTTTTTCATTTTCCACTTTACATGAACCGTTTACGTACATTTGTCAGCATGACCATTTTACATTAATCCAGTGAAACAATTTCTGTCATTTTCTGTCTGCTTTTTGTATCCAGGAATTTCACTGGTTAGAATGAATCAGTGCATTGAATTATTCAAAATTCTGTGACATTTCTTGTCCCAGGAAGACATATATTCTTCCAGGTCAGACGAATGAACTGGAGAACAATCAAGGAAAAAGCCGGCGGGGGGCAACTCTAACCCCAGAACACTCACCACCAGACTATCTGAGGAGGTGAGCTCATCTATTCCAAACAACCACCACCGGCCTTCAGCTAGAGCAGGCTGCTCAACACTTTAACTCTTTATATGTGCATAACGTTCAAAAACGCTTCTACGTCTCCCAAACAATATATCCAACGTTGTCAAAGATCATATGAAAGATGAGCATGGGCTATATCCAATCAAATGCACTTTGTCTCTTTAAAGGCAAACGCGACAGAACAGAATTGCAAGTTGCAACCATGTAAGTATGCTATATTTTATTTGAGACAAGAACAAACATGTACGTTGGAATGTGTTCTTTTTTTTATTTTATGATGGAGAGCAGATTTCCCTAAAAAGACCATTTTGATTCCTCATGCCCTGAAAGAGACTTCAAGTGCATTTGATTTAATTTTGTCCTATATTTATGCATATAATTGTGAAAACAGAGGTTTGCAGTGAAACATGCCAGTGATCTGCAAGAACAGGATGGGTATCTAAAGGGTTAAGATGTTTTAAATAAAGTGTCTGACCCTGGCCTGACCCAGGTCTTCTCTCAGTAAGACGTGTCTTGGCTTTCGTGGCTGTGACCCAGACCAGGCTCATACTGGTCCATCTTCCGCTAACGTGTCAGTTGTCCTAACCCCCCCCCCCCCCCAACACCACCACCACCCCAAAAACTCCACCCACTGTTGGCTTAAGAGGACGTCTTGCCTTGCCGATGGAGGAGACGGTACACTCACACCGACTTCCGACGTGGCTTTATTTGCAGTAACGGGTCCTGAAGGCCTGGCATTGTGTCTGTGACCTGGTGATGTAACCTGGTCTGTTCAGCCACAATAGTCCATTCTGCGGAGGGGAGCTGAAGAGCGCTCCTTTTGACCGGCCGCCCCCTGCTCCTCGTGCACGTTTTTATTTTAAGTGGCCCGGGCTGAAAGCTTGCCGGTACTTAAGCTGTTGTGGGATTCCACACTTGAATGAACCGTTCTAAATATAATCCCAGGACAATGAGTGTGGTCTGTCTGAAACATACTCACACATACCACGTCCTTCCACGACAGGCCTTATAAGGCCCCTGTCTTTGTTTGAGCTCCAGTCCCTCTTAACCGCAGGAGAGGAGTAATAAAACAGAGACGGACAGACAGCAAATTGCGAACGAGGGATTGGGATTTTGTTTCTTTCCTGAAGCCTTTTATTTTTTTTTGACAGGGTTTTTTTTTTGTGGGTAGTTCTTTTTTTCTTCAGAAAGTCTCCCCATTGTTCCGCTGACAGAGTGTATCCACGACGACAGATGCCGCCTGATCTCTCCGGGTGAGAAAGCTCCGATTGTCACAAGAGACATAAAAACGGGGTTGAGTTCAGTGTGTCAGCTGCCCGTCACCTGCGGGTACTTACCTCCTCTGGTGCCATCCTGTCCCTCCGTCCTTCGTATTTCCACTCGGTTATATTTACATTACACTTATGTGTTTGGCAGATGCTCTAACCCAGAGCGTCCATTCACACAGCTGCAAATGTGCTAAAGCATTTCAGGTGAAATACTTCACTCAAGGACACCACAGCAGCGGCCAGGGATTTGAACCTGCAACCTCTGATTTACTATTCCACCTTCTTAACCATTTTAACACAAAGCCGTTCACTTACAGTTACTGCGAATTCCTTTGTCGGGTCTTTTTTCAAACCGTAGCGACCCACAGTCAGTGTATTCATCATGGCTTAAACAAATCATAAACATTATGCATCAGTACACCTATGACCAGGATCAGCTGCACAGGAGATGCAGAAAAACCAGTAGCCCAAAGGAACAGAATATTTTGCATATGTGAATATAATATGTAATAGATTTTTAGTCTTTGTGGTGGGTAGGTTATCCTCCATGAAGATTACTCCATTCCAGTGCTACAGATTTTTTTGGAAAATGTAATGATAAACATATTTCCCAGGAATGAGTTTTTTTAAATATATGGCAATATCTGAAAACCACAGTTTCCAGATGTTCCAAAGTGTTGCTGTATGTACTCTGATTTTGGTAATATACTGAATTTCCATGAGGGCCATGACTGACTGTCCAGATTTCATTCTCTCATTGTGTGAGTGTCTCTCATTGTGCTGAATGACGCAGAGAATTATTGATGGCAGGCTTTTAAGAAGAAGGAATAAAACACAGTTTTATGGGGAAAAGGACATCTGACGAGAGATGCTCACGGACGTCACATCACAACGTCAAAGCGACAGGAGAAAGGCTGTGCGTCTCCCAGGCTTTCAAGTTCCCCGATAAGCGGTTTCAAAGCGTGGCGCTGCTGGAGCTCCCCCTGGTCTACAGCACGGCTGAAAACGTTCAGAGAGCACTCCACTGACGTCCTTAATTCCTTATGAATACTGCATCACAAACTCCACATCACCAGGCAGGATCAGAACTCTGGCTTTGAAGCCCTGAGACGGGTCAGTAACCCCCCCCCCCCCCCACCCCCTTCCCAGCTAGCAGATGTGACACCCAGATTTATTTGGTTATAGGTAAACAACTTCCACGGAGTGCCTTTGTCCGTCAGCTCTACTGTTTCTACCTAAAACTCGCTCATGGACCATCTACGCCATGCCTTGTTGTGTCGGGCCATTTTGAATGATTCATTAAGATGCTAATGAGGACGGCGGAGCGTGAGTCCTGATGGCGCTTCTCGTATGATCTGGCCAATGATGCGGATCGCTGCAGCGGCGCGGACCCCTGTATTTGCATGTTAGTTTGCATCCCGTGGGCCTCTGAGTGACCCTTGTTTATGCATTTCTGATGTGGTCATTCAATGAGAGGTGTTCCACCACCACCTTCCCACCCTCGGTGGGTCGTAAGGAGGCCAAACAAAATGTTACATTAGACCAAGGATGCGTTTCATTATTATAAGAGTTTTTGACCTTTGACCCCTTGAAATGATCCTAAAAAATCAAAGTCAAGGGTGTCGTCTGCCATAACCTTGTTTGTCATCCTATTGTTTGATCTGTGATGGCTAGCAACATGCAATGCCTTTTCAAGTCAGAAGAACACGTGTTGGCTTTTCTACCAGCGGTGAAGATGGACTGCTTTTGCAAAGGCCATACTTTGTTTGTTTGTTTCCTCGCTTCTGTTTTCAGCCGACCAGTTTTGTGGAAAAGGTCACTCTGTGATTGATTGCTGACCGTATGCAGCTCTTTGCTCTTTTTGAAGATGAGGACACACAGACACACACAGGGGAGAGGGAGAGAGAGAGATAGAAAGAGAAAGAAAGTGGGGGAAAGAGTGAGCAGGAAAGCCCTAGAGAATACCAAGGTCAGACTAACATACACTGTGTGAGGCGCTTAAACCAGGCAGTATTTCTGTGTCTGCTGGGGGAACATGACAGCATGTTTTTAGAGTTGTAGCACCCACAAATGCACACACATGCATGGGCATGCCGGCATACACACGCACACATGCACACACACACACACACACACACACACTCTAAGGGGAGTCAGTGATAGGCTAGTGTCAGAGCACAGATGGCCAGTTCTCAAAATATCTAAATATCTTAAGACACTTAGTTTAGCTGTGATTACCACGCCAGGGATATGACAGCTTAGACACCGGTCACACTCTCAGCCGCCTGGTTTGCGGAGGGGTGGTGTGCTTTGACACATCTCCACCAGGTGCAGAATGTCTGGTTTGAAAATATTGGTTATGTTCGTTAAAGTGAATGATGGAGCTTAACTGCTTTCGCTGAGCATTTAACAGATGCCTTCACCCACAGCACCCTACACAGCATACATGGTTTTGCATTTTTTCAGTTTATACAGCTGAGTATTTACTGAAGGAAGTCAGGTAAAGTGCCTTGTTCAAGGTGCTCTAAGATGCAAGCCCAGCTTCCAAACCATTATATTACACTGTCGGATTTTTAAGTTAAGTAAGGAAAGCTATTTTGAGGCAACAGACATTGGGAGGTCAGTACTGCACTGTAAATCCCTTAAAAGTCACAGACCACACAACGGGGCGCCGGACAGCAAAGCAGGCCCTATCAGCTGTTTTTGCTGCGTAACAAAGCTGCTTCATGGTATTTTCCAAAGCAGGGCGGCCCGGGCAAAATCCAAAGGTTCCGATTAATATTGCTGCTGGGTGTCACTGCTTTTTTGTGGCAAAATTTAACCCTGCATTATTAGACCCACAAATTTAGATTCACTTATTCAATGAATTCATTCATGTTCTTTTGTTTGGTAAGGATGGTCAACTCAGTAGCCATTAATAAAATAACTTAACTCTGGCCTCTCAAGATGGTCTGGGTTCCAAAACTGGGAACCCTCCAGTCAAACACAGAAATGTATATTCCCTAGATTAAGTAGCCCATGCTCACTGACCCACCTAACACAAAGCATGTCGAAAAAACTCTGGGGGAGCTTTCAGTCTGTGAGCTGTGCTTTTGATGACAGCATCCACAAACACCCTCAATCCAAAGACTGGGAGAGGTTTCGATTTGTGGATGTCCATTTGATGAGAGCATCCTCCTTAAACAGTTTATTTTCTCCAAACAAGTTCTGTCAAAGTTGGAGGAAAAAGAAAAAGAAAAAAATGTTTTGAATGTTCAAAGGATAGACAGGAAACTGGGCAAATTTACGCACTGGGAAAGTTAACCCCAACTTTCCAAAAAAAAAAAAAGCTCTGGGAACAAAAAACTGTTTGCTCAGTCAAAGTCAGGGATGGTGGGTTCAACCATGAAGGAACTGGAGTCTTTGGAGAGAATATGGTACATATGGAATATGTTTCTGGGTGGACTGACGGTCTCCATGTAATGGAGAACATCCTTTTCTTAAAGTTTCTTGGGAAGAGCTAAAAAGAAGTTACAATGAGCATGAAATTGGGTTGAAAATGGAAAACAAGAGGAGCCCCAAACTGATGTGAAAGGAAGTTACGAAACACAAAAGCAAAAATGCATCACATGACAATCATTCAGCTGATGTGGTTACCCGGGGTGACTTAAAACAGGGTATCTCAACCGTTTCCCTACTGCGAACCATTTGTTTTATATGCCAATCATCCATGATCCATGAAGGGACCCCGTCCTAGAAACCCCAACCCTAACCCTAGAAAACCTAACCCTAACCCTAGAAACCCTAACCGTAACCCTAGAAACCCCAAACCTAGAAACCCTAACCCTAACCCTAACCCTAGAAACCCTAACCCTAACCCTAGAAACCCTAACCCTAGCCCTAGAAACCCTAACCCTAACCCTAGAACCCCTAACCCTTGAAACCCCAACCCTAGAAACCCTAACTCTAACCCTAGAAACCCCAACCCTATTCATAAAAACCCTAACCCTAACCCTAACCCTAGAAACCCAAACCCTAGAAAACCCAACCCTAACCCTACAAACCCTAACCCTATTCAAAGAAACCCCAACCCTAGAAAACCCAACCCTATTCATAGAAACCCAAACCCTAAACCTAGAAACCCTAACCCTAGAAAACCAAACCCTAACCCTAGAAATCCAAACCCTAACCCTAGAAACCCTAACCATGACACCCTAACCTTAGAAACCCTAACCCTAACCTTAACCCAAGAAACCCTAACCCTAACCCTAGAAACCCCAGCCCTAACCCTAGAAACCCTAACCGTAGAAAACCCAACCCTATTCATAGAAACCCTAACCCTAGAAACCACAACCCTAACCCTAAAAACCCTAACCCTAACCCTAGAAACCCCAACCCTATTCATAGATACCCTAACCCTAGTCCTAGAAACCCCAACCCTATTCATAGATACCCTAACCCTAACCCTAGAAACCGCAACCCAAACCCCAACCCTAGAAACCCTAACCCTATTCATAGAAACCCTAACCCTAGAAACCCCAACTATAGAAAACCCAACCATAACCCCAACCCTAGAAACCCAACCCTAGAAACCCTAACCCTAACCCTAGAAAACCCAACCCTAACCCTAGAAACCCCAACCCTAACCCTAGAAACCCTAACCCTAACCCTAGAAACCGTGACCCTAGAAAACCCTACCCTATTCATCGAAACCCTAACCCTAGAAACCACAACCCTAACCGTAAAAACCCTAACCCTAACCCTAGAAACCCCAACCCTAACCCTAGAAACCCTAACCCTTACCCTAGAAACCCCAACCCTAGAAAACCCAACCCTATTCATAGAAACCCTAACCCTAGCCCTAGAAACACCAACAGTAGAAAACCCAACCCTATTCATAGAAACCCTAACCCTTACCCTAGAAACCCCAACCCATGAAAACCAAACCCTAATCATAGAAACCCTAACCCTAACCCTAGAAAGATCAACCCTAACCCTAGAAACCCTAACCCCATTCTTAGAAACACTAACCCTAACCCTAGAAACCCCAACCGTAGAAACCCTAACCCAAGAAAACCCAACCCTAACCCTAACCCTAGAAACCCACACCCTAGAAACCCTAACCCTAACCCTAGAAACCCCAACCCTAGGAAACCCAACCCTATTCAAAGAAACCCTAACCCTAGACACCCCAACCCTAGAAAACCCAACCCTATTCATAGAAACCCTAACCATAGCCCTAGAAACCCTAACCATATTCATAGAAACCCTAACCCTAACCCTAGAAATCCGAACCCTAACCCTAACCCTGGAAACCCACACCCTAGAAACCCTAACCCTAACCCTAGAAACCCCACCCTAACCCTAGAAACCGTAACCCTAACCCTAGAAACCCCAACCCTAACCCTAGAAACCCTAACCCTAACCCTAGAAACCCCAACCCTAGGAAAGCCAACCCTATTCAAAGAAACCCTAACCCTAGACACCCCAACCCTAGAAAACCCAACCCTATTCATAGAAACCCTAACCTTAGCCCAAGAAACCCTAACCATATTCATAGAAACCATAACCCTAACCCTAGAAATCCCAACCCTGGAAACCATAACCCTAACCCTAGAAACCCCAACCCTAGAAAACCCAACCCTATTCATAGAAACCCTAACCCTAACCCTAGAAACCACAACCCTACAAAACCCGACCCTATTCATAGAAACCCTAACCCTAACCCTAGAAACCCAAACTATAGAAAACCCAACCCGAACCCCAACCCTAGAAACCCAACCCTAGAAACCCTATCCCTAACCCTAGAAAACCCAACCCTAACCCTAGAAACCCCAACCCTAGAAACAACAACCCTATTCATAGAAACCCTAACCCTAACCTTAGAAACCCCAACCCTAACCCTAGAAACCCTAACCCTAGAAAACCCTACCCTATTCATAGAAACCCTAACCCTAGAAACAACAACCCTAACCCTAAAAACCCTAACCCTAACCTTAGAAACCCCAACCCTAACCCTAGAAACCCTAACCCTAGAAAACCCTACCCTATTCATAGAAACCCTAACCCTAGAAACAACAACCCTAACCCTAAAAACCCTAACCCTAACCCTAGAAACCCCAACCCTAACCATAGAAACCCTAACCCTTACCCGAGAAACCCCAACCCTAGAAAACAAAACCCTATTCATAGAAACCCTAACCCTAGCCCAAGAAACACCAACCCTAACCCTAGAAACCCTAACCCTAACCCTAGAAACCCCAACCCTAGGAAAGCCAACCCTATTCAAAGAAACCCTAACCCTAGACACCCCAACCCTAGAAAACCCAACCCTATTCATAGAAACCCTAACCTTAGCCCAAGAAACCCTAACCATATTCATAGAAACCATAACCCTAACCCTAGAAATCCCAACCCTGGAAACCATAACCCTAACCCTAGAAACCCCAACCCTAGAAAACCCAACCCTATTCATAGAAACCCTAACCCTAACCCTAGAAACCACAACCCTACAAAACCCGACCCTATTCATAGAAACCCTAACCCTAACCCTAGAAAACCCAACCCGAACCCCAACCCTAGAAACCCAACCCTAGAAACCCTATCCCTAACCCTAGAAAACCCAACCCTAACCTTAGAAACCCCAACCCTTACCCAAGAAACCCCAACCCTAGAAAACCCAACCCAATTCATACAAACCCTAACCCTAACCCTAGAAACCCTAACCCTAGAAAACCCTACCCTATTCATAGAAACCCTAACCCTAGAAACCACAACCCTAACCCTAAAAACCCTAACCCTAACCCTAGAAACCCCAACCCTAACCCTAGAAACCCTAACCCTTACCCTAGAAACCCCAACCCTAGAAAACCAAACCCTATTCATAGAAACCCTAACCCTAGCCCTAGAAACACCAACCCTAGAACACCCAACCCTATTCATAGAAACCCTAACCCTAACCCTAACCCTAGAAACCCCAACCCATGAAAACCCAACCCTAATCAAAGAAACCCTGAACCTAGAAACATCAACCCTAACCCTCGAAACCCTAACCCTATTCTTAGAAACCGTAACCCTAACCCTAGAAACCCCAACCGCAGAAACCCTAACCCTAGAAAACCCAACCCTAACCCTAACCCTAGAAACCCTAACCCTAGAAACCCCAACCCTAGAAACCCTAACCCTAACCCAAGAAACCGTAACCCTATTCATAGAAAACCCTAACCCTAACCCTAGAAACCCCAACCCTAGAAAAAAAAACCCTATTCAAAGAAACCCTAACCCTAGAAACCCCAGCCCTAGAAAACCCAACCCTATTCATAGAAACCCTAACCCTAGCCCTAGAAACCCTAACCCTATTCATAGAAACCCTAACCCAAGAAATCCCAACCCTAACCATACAAACCCCAACCCTAGAAACCCTAACCCTTACCCTAGAAACCATAACCCTATTCATAGAAACCCCAACCCTAGAAACCCTAACCCTAACCCTAGAAACCCCAACCCTATTCATAGAAACCCTAACCCTAACCCTAGAAACCGAAACCCAACAAAACCCGACCCTATTCATAGAAACCCTAACCCTAGAAACCCCAACCCTAACCCTAGAAACCTTAACCCTAACCCTTGAAACCGCAACCCTAGAAACCCTAACCCTAACCCTACAAACCCTAACCCTTGAAAACCCAACCCTAACCCTAGAAACCCTAACTCTAACCCTAGAAATCCCAACCCTAACCCTTTAAACCCCAACCCTAGCCCGAGAAACCCTAACCCTACCCCTAGAAACCTTAACCCTAAACCTAGAAAACCCAACCCTAACCCTAGAAACCCTAATCCTAACCCTATAAAACCCAACCCTAACCCTAGAAAACCCAACCCTAACCCACGAAAATCTAATCCTAACCCTAGAAACCCTAACCCTAGAAACCCCAAACATAACCCTAACCCTAGAAACCCCAACCCTACAAAACCCAACCCTATTCATAGAAACCCTAACCCTAGAAATACCAACCCTAACCCTTGAAAGCCTAAGCCTAACCCTAGAAACCCTAACCTTAACCGTAAAAACCCTAACCCTAACCCTATAA
This sequence comes from Albula glossodonta, assembly GCA_019788955.1. Classification (NCBI taxonomy): domain Eukaryota; kingdom Metazoa; phylum Chordata; class Actinopteri; order Albuliformes; family Albulidae; genus Albula; species Albula glossodonta. Next base: position 3,263,435 of record JAFBMS010000014.1, on the reverse strand, counting down.
ACGACAACCCTAACCCTAAAAACCCCAGCCCTAACACTAGACACCCTAACCCTCGAAAACCCAACCCTATTCCTAGAAACCCAAACCCTAGATACCACAATCCTAACCCTAAAAACCCTAACCCTTACCCTAGAAACCCCAACCCTGGCCCTAGAAACCCTAACCCTTTCTGTAGAAACCCCAACCCTAGAAAACCCAACCCTATTCATAGAAACCCTAACCCTAACCCTAGAAACCCCAACCCTAGAAAACCCAAACCTATTCATATAAACCCTAACCCTAACCCTAGAAACCCCAACCCTAGAAACCCTAACCCTATTCATAGAAACCCTAACCCTAGAAAACCCAACCCTACAAAACCCGAACCTATTCATAGAGACCCTAACCCTAACCCTAGAAACCCCAACCCTAACCCTAGAAACCTTAACCATAACCCTTGAAATCCTAACCCTAACCCTAGAAACCTCAACCCTACAAACCCTAACCCTAACCCTACAAACCCTAACCCTAGAAAACCCAACCCTAACCTAGAAATCCAAACTCTAACCCTAGAAATCCCAACCCTAACCCTTTAAACCCTAACCCTTACCCTAGAAACCATAACCCTATTCATAGAAACCCCAACCCTAGAAACCCTAACCCTAACCCTAGAAACCCCAGCCCTAACCCTAGAAACCCTAACCGTAGAAAACCCAACCCTATTCATAGAAACCCTAACCCTAGAAACCCTAACCCTAACCCTAGAAACCTTAACCCTAACCCAATAAAACCCAACCCTACCCCTATAAGACCCAACCCTAACCCTAGAAACCCTAACCCTAACCCAAGAAACCCCAACCCTACAAACCCTAAACCTGGGCCTATAAACCCCAACCCTTGAAACCCCAACCCTATCCCTAGAAACGCTAACCCTAAGCCTAGAAACCCTAACCCTGGAAAACCCAACCCTATTCATAGATACCCTAACCCGAGAAATCCCAACCCTAACCCTAGAAAGCCTAAGCCTAACCCAACAAAACCCTTACCCTAACCTTAACTCTACAAACCCTAACCCTAACCCTAGAAACGACAACCCTAACCCTTAAAATCCTAACCCTAACCCTAGAAACCTGAACCCTAGAAACCCTAACCCTAACCCTACAAACCCTAACCCTAGAAAACCTAACCCTAACCCTAGAAACCCTAACTCTAACCCTAGAAATCCCAACCCTAACCCTTTAAACCCTAAACCTAGCCCTAGAAACCCAAACCCTAACCCTAGAAACCTTAACCCTAACCTTATAAAACCCAACCCTAACCCTAGAAACCCTAACTCTAACCCAAGAAACCCCAACCCTACAAACCCTAACCCTAGGCCTATAAACCCCCACCCCAACCCTAGAAACCCCAACCCTATCCCTAGAAACCCTAACCCTAACCCTAGAAACCCTAACCCTAAAAAACCCAACCCTATTCATAGATACCCTAACCCTAGAAATCCAAACCCTTACCCTAGAAAGCCTAAGCCTAACCCAACAAAACCCTTACCCTAACCTTAACCCTAGAAACCCTAACTCTAACCCTAGAAACAACAACCCTAACCCTAAAAACCCCAACCCTAACCCTAGAAACCCTAACCCTAGAAATCCCAACCCTATTCATAGAAACCCAAACCCTAGAAACCACAACCCTAACCCTAAAAACCCTAACCCTAACCCTAGAAACCCCAACCCTAACCCTAGAAACCCTAAACCTAGCCCTAGAAACCCTAACCCTAACCCTAGAAACCTGAACCCTAACCCTATAAAACCCAACCCTAACCCTAGAAACCCTAACTCTAACCCAAGAAACCCCAACCCTAAAAACCCTAACCCTAGGCCTATAAACCCCAACCCCAACCCTAGAAACACCAACCCTATCCCTAGAAACCCTAACCCTAACCCTAGAAAACCCAACCCTATTCATAGATACCCTAACCCTAGAAATCCCAACCCTTACCATAGCAAGCCTAAGCCTAACCCAACAAAACCCTTACCTTAACCATAACCCTAGAAACGACAAACCTAACCCTAAAAACCCCAACCCTAACCCTAGAAACCCCAACCCTAAAAAACCCGACCCTAATCATAGAAATCCTAACCCTAACCCTAGAAACCCTAACCCTAACCACAGAAACCCCAAACCTAACCCTAGAAACCTTAACCCTAACCCAAGAAAACCCTAACCCTAGAAAATCCAATCCTATTCATAGAAACCCTAACCCTAACCCTAGAAACCCCAACCCAAGAAAACCCAACCCTATTCATAGAAACCCCAACCCAAGAAAACCCAACCCTATTCATAGAAACCCTAACCCTAGAAACCCCAACCCTAGAAAACCCTAACGCTAACCCTAGAAACCCTGACCTTAGAAAACCCAACCGTAACCCTTGAAACCCTAACCCTAACCCTAAAAACCCCAACGCTACAAACCCTAACCCTAGGCCTTGAAACCCCAACCCTAACCCTAGAAACCCCAACCCTAACCGTAGAAACCCTAACCGTAACCCTAGAAACCTTAACCCTAGAAAACCCAACCATATTCATAGATACCCTAACCCTAGAAATCCTAACCCTAACCCTACAAAGCCTAAGCCTAACCCAACAAAACCCTTACCCTAACCCTAGAAACCCTAGAAACCCTAACCCTAACAATAGAAACGACAACCCTAACCCTAAAAACCCCAACCCTAGAAACCCTAACCCTTACCCTAGACACCCTGACCCTATTCATAGAAACCCTAACCCTAATCCTAGAAACCCTAACACTAACCCTACAAACCCCAACCCTACAAAACCCGACCCTATTCATAGAGACCCTAACCCTAACCCTTGAAACCCCAACCCTAACCCTAGAAACCTTAACCCTAACCCTTGAAACCCTAACCCTAACCCAAAAAACCCTAACCCTAGAAACCCTAACCCTAACCCTACAAACCCTAACCTTAGAAACCCCAACCCAAGAAACCCTAACCCTAACCATAGAAACCCGAACCCTAGAAACCCTAACCCTAACTTTAGAAACCCCAACCCTAACCTTAGAAACTGTAACCCAATTTATAGAAACCCTAATCCTAACCCTAGAAACCCCAACCCTACAAAACCCAACCCTATTCATAGAAACCCTAACCCTAACCCTAGAAACCCCAACCCTAACCCTAGAAACCCTAAACCTATTCATAGAAACCCTAACCCTAACCCTAGAAACCCCAACCCTAAAAACCCTGACCCTAGAAAACCTAACCCTAACCCTAAAAACCTTAACTCTAACCCTAGAAATCCCAACCCTAACCCTTTAAACCCTAACCCTAACCCTAGAAATCCTAACCCTAACCCTACAAAGCCTAAGCCTAACCCAACAAAACCCTTACCCTAACCCTAGAAACCCTAGAAACCCTAACCCTAACAATAGAAACGACAACCCTAACCCTAAAAACCCCAACCCTAGAAACCCTAACCCTTACCCTAGACACCCTGACCCTATTCATAGAAACCCTAACCCTAATCCTAGAAACCCTAACACTAACCCTACAAACCCCAACCCTAAAAAACCCGACCCTATTCATAGAGACCCTAACCCTAACCCTTGAAACCCCAACCCTAATCCTAGAAACCTTAACCCTAACCCTTGAAACCCTAACCCTAACCCAAGAAACCCTAACCCTAACCCTACAAACCCTAACCTTAGAAACCCCAACCCAAGAAACCCTAACCCTAACCATAGAAACCCGAACCCTAGAAACCCTAACCCTAACTCTAGAAACCCCAACCCTAACCTTAGAAACTGTAACCCAATTTATAGAAACCCTAATCCTAACCCTAGAAACCCCAACCCTACAAAACCCAACCCTATTCATAGAAACCCTAACCCTAACCCTAGAAACCCCAACCCTAACCCTAGAAACCCTAAACCTATTCATAGAAACCCTAACCCTAACCCTAGAAACCCCAACCCTAAAAACCCTGACCCTAGAAAACCTAACCCTAACCCTAAAAACCTTAACTCTAACCCTAGAAATCCCAACCCTAACCCTTTAAACCCTAACCCTAGCCCTACAAACCCTAACCCTAACCCTAGAAACCTGAACCCTAAACCTAAAAAACCCAACCCTATTCATGGAAACCCTAACCCTAGAAATACCAACCCTAACCCTAGAAAGCCGAAGCCTAACCCTAGAAACCCTAACCTTAACCCTAGAAACCCCAATCCTAGCCCAAGAAACCCCAACCCTAACCCTAGAAACCCCAACCCTAACCCTAGAAACCCTAAACCCTAACCCTAGAAACCCCAACCCTAGAAACCCAAACCCAAGGCACCACAACCCTAACCCTAAAAACCCTGACCCTAACCCGAAAAACCCCAACCCTAACCCTAGAAACCCTAACCCTAATCCTAGACACCTCAACCCTAGAAAACCCAACCCTATTCATAGAAACCCTAACCCTAGAAATCCCAACCCTAACCGTACAAACCCCAACCCTAGAAACCCTAACCCTTACCCTAGAAACCCTAACCCTATTCATAGAAACCCTAACCCTAACCCTAAAAACCCCAACCCTACAAAACCCGACCCTATTCATAGAGACCCTAACCCTAATCCTAGAAACCCCAACCCTAACCCTAGAAACCTTAACCCTAACCCTTGAAACCCTAACCCTAACCCTAGAAACCCCAACCCTAGAAACCCTAACCCTACAAACCCTAACCCTAGAAAACCTAACCCTAACCCTAGAAACCCTAACTCTAACCCTAGAAATCCCAACCCTAACCCTTTAAACCCTAACCCAAGCCCTAGAAACCCTAACCCTAACCCTAGAAACCTTAACCCTAAACCTAGAAAACCCAACCCTAACCCTAGAAACCCTTACCCTAACCCTATAAAACCCAACCCTAACTCTAGAAACCTTAACCATAACCCTTGGAACCCTAACCCTAACCCTAGAAACCCCAACCCAAGAAACCCTAACCCTAACCCTACAAACCCTAACCCTAGAAAACCCAACCCTAACTCTAGAAACCTTAACCATAACCCTTGGAACCCTAACCCCAACCCTAGAAACCCAAAGCCAAGGCACCACAACCCTAACCCTAAAAACCCTGACCCTAACCCGAAAAACCCCAACCCTAACCCTAGAAACCCTAACCCTAATCCTAGACACCTCAACCCTAGAAAACCCAACCCTATTCATAGAAACCCTAACCCTAACCCTAGAAACCCCAACTCTAACCCTAGAAACCCTAAACCTATTCATAGAAACCCTAACCCTAACCCTAGAAACCCCAACCCTAAAAACCCTGACCCTAGAAAACCTAACCCTAAAAACCTTAACTCTAACCCTAGAAATCCCAACCCTAACCCTTTAAACCCTAACCCTAGCCCTACAAACCCTAACCCTAACCCTAGAAACCTGAACCCTAAACCTAAAAAACCCAACCCTATTCATGGAAACCCTAACCCTAGAAATACCAACCCTAACCCTAGAAAGCCGAAGCCTAACCCTAGAAACCCTAACCTTAACCCTAGAAACCCCAACCCTAGCCCAAGAAACCCCAACCCTAACCCTAGAAACCCCAACCCTAACCCTAGAAACCCTAAACCCTAACCCTAGAAACCCCAACCCTAGAAACCCAAACCCAAGGCACCACAACCCTAACCCTAAAAACCCTGACCCTAACCCGAAAAACCCCAACCCTAACCCTAGAAACCCTAACCCTAATCCTAGACACCTCAACCCTAGAAAACCCAACCCTATTCATAGAAACCCTAACCCTAGAAATCCCAACCCTAACCGTACAAACCCCAACCCTAGAAACCCTAACCCTTACCCTAGAAACCCTAACCCTATTCATAGAAACCCTAACCCTAACCCTAAAAACCCCAACCCTACAAAACCCGACCCTATTCATAGAGACCCTAACCCTAATCCTAGAAACCTTAACCCTAACCCTTGAAACCCTAACCCTAACCCTAGAAACCCCAACCCTAGAAACCCTAACCCTACAAATGTTAACCCTAGAAAACCTAACCCTAACCCTAGAAACCCTAACTCTAACCCTAGAAATCCCAACCCTAACCCTTTAAACCCTAACCCAAGCCCTAGAAACCCTAACCCTAACCCTAGAAACCCTAACCCTAAACCTAGAAAACCCAACCCTAACCCTAGAAACCCTTACCCTAACCCTATAAAACCCAACCCTAACTCTAGAAACTTTAACCATAACCCTTGGAACCCTAACCCTAACCCTAGAAACCCCAACCCAAGAAACCCTAACCCTAACCCTACAAACCCTAACCCTAGAAAACCCAACCCTAACTCTAGAAACCTTAACCATAACCCTTGGAACCCTAACCCCAACCCTAGAAACCCAAACCCAAGGCACCACAACCCTAACCCTAAAAACCCTGACCCTAACCCGAAAAACCCCAACCCTAACCCTAGAAACCCTAACCCTAATCCTAGACACCTCAACCCTAGAAAACCCAACCCTATTCATAGAAACCCTAACCCTAGAAATCCCAACCCTAACCGTACAAACCCCAACCCTAGAAACCCTAACCCTTACCCTAGAAACCCTAACCCTATTCATAGAAACCCTAACCCTAACCCTAAAAACCCCAACCCTACAAAACCCGACCCTATTCATAGAGACCCTAACCCTAATCCTAGAAACCCCAACCCTAACCCTAGAAACCTTAACCCTAACCCTTGAAACCCTAACCCTAACCCTAGAAACCCTAACCCTAGAAAACCTAACCCTAACCCTAGAAACCCTAACTCTAACCCTAGAAATCCCAACCCTAACCCTTTAAACCCTAACCCAAGCCCTAGAAACCCTAACCCTAACCCTAGAAACCTTAACCCTAAACCTAGAAAACCCAACCCTAACCCTAGAAACCCTTACCCTAACCCTATAAAACCCAACCCTAACTCTAGAAACCTTAACCATAACCCTTGGAACCCTAACCCTAACCCTAGAAACCCCAACCCAAGAAACCCTAACCCTACAAACCCTAACCCTAGAAAACCTAACTCTAACCCTAGAAATCCCAACACTAACCCTAGAAACCCCAACCCTAACCCTACAAACCCTAACCCTAATCCTAGACACCCCAACCCTAGAAAACCCAATCCTATTCATAGAAACCCTAACCCTAGAAACCCCAACCCTATTCATAAAAATCCTAACCCTAACCCTAGAAACCCCAACCCTAGAAAACCCAACCCTATTCATAGAAACCCTAACCCTAGCCCTAGAAACCCCAACCCTAGAAAACCCAACCCTATTCATAGAAACCCTAACCCTAACCCTACAAATCCCAACCCTAACCCTTACCATAGAAGCCCTAACCCTATTAATAGAAACCCTAACCCTAACCCTAGAAACCCCAAACCTAGAAACCCTAACCCTAACCCTAGAAACCCTAACCCTAACCGAAACCCTAACCCTAACCCTAGAAACCCCAACCCTAGAAACCCTAACCTTAACCCTAGAAACCCTAACCCTAACCATAGAAACCCTAACCGTAACCCTAACGCTAGAAACCCTAACCCTAACCCTAGAAACCCCAACCCTAGAAACCCTAACCCTAACCCTACAAACCCTAACCCTAGAAAACCCAACCCTAACCCTAGAAACCCTAACCCTAAACCTAGAAACCCCAACCCTAACCCTTTACACCCTAACCCTACCCTAGAAAACCCAACCCTAACCCTAGAAACCCTAACCCTATAAAACCCAACCCAAACCATAGAAACCCTAACCCTTACCCTAGAAACCCTAACCCTAGAAACCCCAACCCTAGAAACCCTAACCCTAACCCTAGAAACCCTAACCCTAACCCTAGAAATCCTAACCGTAGCCCTAGAAACCCCAACCCTAACCCTAGAAAACCTAACCCTCTTCATAGAGACCCTAACCCTAGAAACCCTAACCCTAACCCTAAAAACACTAACCCTAGAAACCCCAACCCTAACCCTAGAAACCCTAACCCTAACCCTAGAAACCCCAACCCCAGAAAACCCAACCCTATTCATAGAAACCCTAACCCTAACCCTAGAAACCCCAACCCTAGAAAACCCAACCTTATTCATAGAAACCCTAACCCTAGCCCCTGAAACCCCAACCCTGGAAAACCCAACCCTATTCATAGAAACCCTAACCCTAGAAATCCAAACCCTAACCCTAGAAACCCCAACCCTAGAAACCCTAACCCTAACCCTAGAAATCCCAACCCTAACCCTAGAAACCCTAACCCTAACCCTAGAAACCCTAACCATTGAAACCCCAACCCTAGAAACCCTAACCCTAACCCTAGAAACCCCAACTCTAGAAACCCTAACCCTAGAAATCCCAACCCTAGAAGCCCTAACCCTAACCTTAGAAACCCTAACCCTAGAAATCCCAACCCTAGAAACCCTAACCCTAGAAAACCCAACCCTAGAAACCCTAACCCTAACAAGACCCACTTTTGGGTTGCAACCCAGAGGTTTAGAAACTGTGCATGAAAAAGCATGAAAATCTAGCCCAATTCATGCATCCACAGGAGTTCAAGATTAAAAGTTTTACACATATGACTAACAAGACTCCTAGACCAGAGAATGCAGATAAAACATCTCTAAAGCACTAATGACATCCTGAAATATGGCATCAATTGACAAGGGGTCAACGTAAATGTCATCCTGTCATGTATGATAAAATGCTCTATGGCACAAAAATTCAAATATATTTTTCCTTGGTCAAGGGTACAGCAGAAGAACTTGACCTGGAATCAGCCCAGTTCCCTTAAACATGGAGAACTGTTTTAGGGGGAAGTCAGAAAGTTGGTTTTTCTAAGACATGTTTTTTGGGCTTGGATCATCAAGAAATGCCATTTCTAAATTCCATACAGCTTGTGAATTATCAGCTGAGACACCTCAGGCTAAGCCAAACAGGCCTTTAAGGACGAACACAGACTGAATTCAGGGACCATAAGCTGGGTGGCCTGCTTGTGTCCCGGCTCTTTCCTGGGACCCTGTCTCTCAGACTGATTCATATACAGGTCTGGACTGGGCTGGGCTGGGCTGGGCTGAATTCTCTGAGCACCATGGCCTGTTTGTGCTTCCCCCAGACCCCACAGGGCCCAGCCCGGAAGGCCTCCGATGTGATCTGCTCTGCACAGGGGGGGCATTGTCTGGCCCTGGGCCCACACCTGACTTCCACACACACACACACACACACACACTCACGCACACACCTTCCCCTCCTCCCTGCTCCAGGCCAGAGGAGCACTGCCCTGCTGCAGCTGCTGGAGAGGTGAGGCAGACCACGGTCCACGGGAGAGCGATGTTTGTTGAAGTGCCTGTTTATTTTTTTTTTTTATTTTTTTATTTTATTTATTTATTTTTACAGTGTTTGTATCTACAGTGCATTTCCTCTGCCCTGTCAATTATTCATTGTGAGTGCCAGCACCAGGTTGTAGTTTTATCGACAAATGCAGGATTTAAATTGTGTTCCAGTGACAAAGGCCTTCTTTGTGTACTGTGTGTGTGTGTGCGTGTGTGTGTGAGAGAGAGAGTGTTGTATTTTTGTGTGTGTATGTTTGTGTGAGCGTGTAGTGCTTATATGCATGAGTGTGTGTGTGTGTGTGTGTGTGTGTGTGTTTGTGTGCACATGCATGAGAGCATGCATACGTGTGTATTGTTGTATGTGCTTGCATGCATATGTGTGTGCATGTCTGTGTATTTATGCCTGGGTATGTATGTGTTTAGGTGATTTAGGTGTGTGTGTGTGTGTGCAAGCATATTATAGCCTTGGCACATGAATGTGCATATGACCGGTGCAGTCTTCAGCATCCTGTTACTTCCTCCAAACCCCCCGCTGCAGTCCAGAGTTAAACATTAGCAATGGAAAATATTCACTTCGGCTTCCAGGGGTGTCGTTTCTGTGCGTTCCAGGGATTGCGCTGTGGCCTTGCTGCTAAGAGAGACGTTAATTTGAAATGACTTGTCATAGCCATTTTCTGTCTGGCCTTTTTTAAAACCTTTCTTCCTGGTCAAGGGTACGCAGCTAACACTTATCTGATGCTCAGAGCATTCCCAGTAGGTTAGGTAAGCTAGGGGTAAATGTTTCCAGTAGGTATGTTCGTCCAGTTTTTTGGATTCCCCGTGAACCTTACCTGAAAGTCTCAGGGAGTGTTGTTGGATCAAATTTAGAATGTTATTCAGTTTTGTCATTCAGTTTAAAAACTGAAATGTGTATGGTCATTCATGTTCATCAGGAATTAAAACTTTAAAGATATCTACGAGACTTTACACAAATTCAAACAAATTTCTAAACTTAAAACTCCATAACTAACATAATTCACAAATATCATTTAACATGGTTTTTTTTCTTGGCTAAGTGGTAATGGGAAGGTCAACAGACAGTTTGTATGCAGCATACCTGAGCTGCTTGTCTGAGACAGGCAGAACTTGTTCTCATCGTAATGTTATCACGCAAGTGCGAATGGGAACCTAACGGATACTAACACAAGTCTTCCTCAATATTTGTTGGTACGTTTAGTTCAGGCAGGGTTTCTCCTGGGGGGGGGGGGGGGTGGATTGTGACATTCCACAGCCCAAACTCAAGATCTTAACCACTACGTTTGGTCTGCAAAACCCCTACACCAAGTCCTCAAACAGCATACTGTATAACAATTTGTACATTTACAAGGCCAATATGAGTAGGCTGTATATCATGGTATTTCTTTCTTCATACATAGTATAGTTGTAATAATATAGTTATCATTTTTACTGCAACAAAAATTTGAACTGAAAACTTTTGTTAAAATGATATCTTGATTGAAAAAACCTTGAACTCTGAACACTGAATGCTCCACTTTTTATGCTACATTTAACACTATACCACCATATCCATAGGCTATTTAAAGCACGGTATTCTCAAACTCCCTCTCGCTTCTTCTGTGGCCCTGATTCGTATGTTGTAGGTTTACGTAATGACTACTGTCTTTTGCGGCAGCAATAATTTCTGTGCCATCTCTCACCTTTGCATAACCTTTGTTAATGTACTTTTATAGATCTCTGCAGATGGGACTACATGACTAAAAGATTAAATGTTATGTTATCTATGGAATCCCAACTGTGGTCAGTTCAATGGAAACACAACTCAGAAGGAGGAAGTGAGTGTCCAAAACAATGACCGCCCCGGCTGATGAGGTCCACCCCAAAATAAAATGGCACCAGCAAGCTGATTAAATCCATGTATGTTTTCCAGACCTCCTATGAAAAACTGAGCATCTGGAGTCAACCAAGACTCAATCAGCTTTTGTTTATACTGACTATTTATTCACACCTTCACTTTCTCTCATAAACAATGGCAAATGCTAGTTGTTTTTTTTTCCTCTCCTCACAAAGTCTTAAGTTTGTTGACGTAATTTTTGTGATTTGCCAAACCGTGTTTGTGGAAAACAATCTTAAAGTTACAAATGTTGATTGAAACCAGGCTGTTGTCTGCTGTGTTCATGCACAGGTGTGATTCATTTCAACAAGGTATTTTAAATCTTGTGATGACAAAAAGGTTTATTCCATGAAACAACAGTGAAGTGTGTCAAATATTTTCAGTGAGAAGATCTCCACTCGCCTGCTTTAATTTGCTCAGGGAAAATCCTCTTGGGTTTCTCCTCACGTTTCCCACAAGCCTCTCTGACAACAAACAAAAGCGCAGAAGCAGGGACCTGAGGCCTGGTCAGGTCTCTCCACGCTCTCTCCTAATTGGCTTGTGTCTGAGGGTAAAGAGGAGCCAGGTGACTCAGCTAACCGACAGAGCTCAGCTCTGGTTTCTCGTGTGTGTGTGTGTGTGTGTGTGTGTGTGTTTGCTCTCCCTGCTCCGTTTGCTCTAAAGATTTTCTTGGGTAAATTCCCGAGGTTGAGGATCATCTCTCTGCGTCTCGTGAGCCCGGCTCCTCTCCACCATGGTGGCTTTATCTCCTCTCTTTGCAGTTTCATCACGTAATATTCTCTGGATACTCAAACGTCCAGCCAATTCCCCTGATTATTTTTATCACCACCTCTTTCAGACGGTTAGCAGTTTTCTGAAACATTTTCAAAACATTCAAGTCATTTTGGTAAACTTTTCATTACGCCTGAAAATGATAGTTTCAAGTTCATATCAATGGGCCGATTCCCCGTTCAAGACCAGGCCACGCGGAACAGGGTTACCGTATGAATTATACTGAATGAGAATTACAGAACAGCAGACCCGATAAATGTACAGACAAATGACATGGTGGTTTCTACTTGGCCGTTAACCTAAGTGGTGTATTCTTTTTCCCCGTGGCTTTTAAAGTATGCATGTCCTTCCTGTGGAGTCTGCAAAAGCTCACCAGCAACATCTCGGTCCGATCGCCAGAGAGCAGGTGTGTGGTTCCTCAGCTTGACTTCAGGGCATGCTTTGCTATTGTCCTCATAAGAATGCCCAGATTCACACCGGAAACCCAGCTCTCAATTAATAATAGAAAGAGAGAACAGAAAAACCCCAACAAGCTCAGGCATTCTCAAAGCCTATTTGGAGTGGAACGCAAAAAAAAAAAAAACCCTCAGGAAGTAGAGGAGAAGACGGCATATTTCGCCCTAATTAGACGAGGGCTGCTTGAGAGCCAGCGCTGCAGGGGTCGCCCTAAGTGATGAATCTTGTTAAAGGGATTACGGATTTAACTTGTGCGTTTGGTTCTTCCACAGTCCTGAACGACTCCCACCAGCCGCACACTCACTTCCTCCTGAGCCAAGATGAATTTTTTTCTGCGCCGTGTTTGGCTTGAGACCTAGATTGTGACTCTCCAGCAAAGCAATGTAAATTAATATTAGAATTCCACAAGCACCCAACTGCATGTAATTACAGTTCCTAAATAGACTTTCCAAACTTGTTCCAAAATATAAAAATGTAGTAATTGAAAAATACAGTTCAGTGTGTGTCTGAAATTAATTCTGTTCATGCTTAAGTGATACATTGATTTAAATTATTAATAAGATTACATTAAAGATTAAACAAGACATTGAAACATTGAAAATTGAAAGCATATATATGCTCCAAGAGTACATAGCCGTATGACATAAACCGGTAGCTCATTTACATTTCCTTTAACATGCATGAATCAGTTTGAACAATTAGGATCGGCCTGTAAAACAAACTTTACAAATGACATAAAATGCGCAGTGTGCATGGTGACTTTCTCAGTGCTTTATGATCTACTCAGATCGCTTGGAGGGATTTCCAGCTGACAGTTGTAAATATTGAGACAGATAAGAGACAGAGAAAGAGGAAAACAGAGTTTGCCTACAGACTCTGGTATTACCTGTTTGGTCAGACCTATATCAGATACCTGACTGAAATGATAATTGTGTCTATTTTGTTCCTGCAGGAGGGGCATGAAGTCAACCTGTATCTAATTCTCTGAGCTTTCATCTGAAATGTGCAACTGCCCCAGCCAAACTTCCTCAGAATAAAGAAACTTTTGTACTCTTAATTTCATGTAGATGCTCACATTATGCTACAATAGTAACTTTGTAAAAAAAAAAAAAAAAAAAAAACAGTAAGTGTAAACTGTCATTTTATGGTACAATTATATTTGCATACACCCTCACACCTTCACAATGAAAGGAAGCACATTATGCAAAACAGACAAATGAAACAGAGTATGACAATACAGCAATGCATCCCCCCCCCTCCCACACACACACACACACCTAGTAACCAGCCCCTAGTGCAATGCAATTTACAGCACAATAAAAATAAATAAATAAAATTAGACCATAAATAAATACATTTGATAAATATATTTAAATGGTGGCAGTGCTTTCAAACAAGAAGAGCGACACTGAGTAAGATGTGGCCTCACTACATTGAGAGATGCAGAAGAGAGTTCAGTTTTTGCCATAAATACGAACCATGGTTTTCCATTCATCTGTTCTTTATGAGATCCTGCAGTTTGCATGAACTCTCTCTCTCTCTCTCTCTCTCTCTCTGTCTCTCTCTCGCTCTCTCTCTCTCTCTCTCAGAACCATGCTTCCACAGAATTTGTGCTGATGATTGACAGGCCTCAGTTTACAAAAACGGGCCCAACTTCAGTCTGGCAGGGACGAAATGGCCGATGGGTCGTGACCTGGCTCAGCCCGAGTCAAAGTGCCAGCGCCAGCAGGACCAAGGTGCAGGGGTCAAAGGTCATGCAAACGGATTAGTGAATTTGTCACCTTTATGATTCACATTTCTTTTGGTCGGAAAACAAAAAATTCACTGTGCAAAAAGGTGCAATAAACAGATCCCCAGGCCATTACATGTCTGGGTTGGGAAAACTTTGGGAGAAAACGTGCATGCTCAAAACATTAATATCATATGTGGACTGTCCTTAGTCAGGACTGACGTCAGTTCTCCATGTATGTAAGTCCAGCCTGAAAAAAATGGCTGCACTGGCCATAGTGTCATAGAGCGTCACAGACATGGCTAATGTCCGTGTGTGGCGTCCTCAGAAACCTAAGGATAACATGTGTCTTCATGATTGTTAAATCTGGATTCAACATTTTTCAGGTTCTGTCCTCAGATATGTTTCATGAACAGTCTGTACTTTGAAAAGCATAGCCTATGAAATGCATGTAAAGTTGGGCTATTGACAGTGCCCACCCATTGTTGAGCTGAATAGTCCATTCCACCAGTGGAAGCTCAGCTTAATACCTTAATGTGAGTGAACGCATGCCTTCCCACACCTAAGCCCAAGGTGTGAGAAGTGACTGCTCTTTTGGGTCAGCATAACAAAGCCAGCGATTCTGCAGCAATACAACAGTAGCCAGGCAGATTTACTTTCAAAGTCGTCCCCATTGTGCATCATAATGGCAAGGAGAAAAAAAGAATTAAGATCGAGATAAAGCGTTTTATTCTTCTATGTTCATTGGGTGCTGACACCGTTTTGTAACCGTGATTTCTGCACACCTTGAAGAAAGGAGGCCGACCCAGGGTTATTGTGTGATGGAAGAAGACCTGCTCAGTGCTTTCATTTACAAGGTGTGCGTGTAAGTTTACCTTTTATCCCCCAGCGAAACAGGATCAACGTTACACGGCTTGGGTGGCTGCAATGAGATCAATTTTATTGTGGTGAGTCATTTTTTTTTTATTATTTTCTGGGGATTAATGAGAAAAGACGAGGAAGAAGAATAAAACAAAACACATGAAATATAGAATGTGATGTGTTTTTTTTTTTTTTTTTGTAAATGATGTTGTGTTTGTACAAGAGTGGAAGAGAAAGGGGAAAATAGGGGGTACAGAAGGTCAGACACACAGACACAAACTGGGGGACACAGACTGAGGTTCATGGTTGTCATCCATGAACAGGGCATGAAATTACATAGGATAGCCATGTCATAGCTGTAATATATGTAAGAACATATGTGTCATGCCATGTGGGAAATTGGTTTAGAAATGAGTCAAAAAATGACTTTTACGGCCAAAATTCAAATACTTTTATGCACATGTTGACGTTTATATTTGGATCACAGTACAGCACCAATGCCAGGACAAGGGAAGTGGCCCTTATCCAGAGAAATTAAACAATCTGAGATGTTTAAAAATTCAAATTTGAACTCATTTTAACTTTCATATATTCATTTATTTTTGCTCTTTTCTGTAACAGCACGGTTGTGATATTGAATTAATATCCAATATGCATAATCCCTGTCAGACTTATTCACATATAAGGGGAAATTCCTGTTACATTAAATCCGTGTTTGTTGGAGAGGAACATCATTTACGTTTACTCAGATGAAGGATGCGGATATTAGACATGAAGAAAGCTGTAGTAAACAGAGGATCGCACTCTTCTGTACAGGAATCTCCTTAAATGTCTCTGACATGTGTCCTGATAAGCCAGCTGTCTTTATTTCGGAGCTGACAGGCCGATATAAAATACCTCTCAAATCATCCCTCTGACGGTTTTTTTCTGGGCTTCATTACTCACAAATGCAAAGCGATGCAAAATTAATAAATCATTTAAAAAAAAAATCACAGTTCTACACAATATTTATTTTCTTTTGAAATATGTTTTATATGTAAATATCAATATGTTATACATGGGAGCGTTAAACACTCAGCGCGTATAAAACACAGATTTAGAGTACTGTACAGTGTTCAGAAGTTGCGCCTCAGTAATGGAAAGTGTTTTCTTTGTCGTGACGGCTACAAACCCGTGCTCGTTGAGCAAGGGAATGTAAAATAAACTATGCATCTCAGGGAAGTCTTTATGTGTAACCTGATCATATGGAGCAAGTGCTTTCATACGAAAGGGGGAGGGGTAGGAGAACGAATGTAAACGTTTCACTTGGTCATTCCAATCATTAGTCTCTGACAGCCTTTCGTTTTCCCATACTTGACTTCTGAGTTAAAAAAAAAAAAAAAAAAAAAAAAAAAAAAAAAATCAGAGAAAAGGAAAGGCGAACCTTCCATGTTTTCCAGACTACCAAGAATGTCGGTCTCTCGAGAGCGTTGGGGGGTTGCTTGTTTAGACCAATAGGCAGGGAGTAACGTTAATGTCATTTCAGCGAGCATGAAGCTCCGAGCCCAGTAGCAGAGCGAGGCAGTACAGGAGTGTGCTTACTTCGACTCTGCGGCTTCTGCAGTCGGACTCTAACGAGATCGCTGTAACTCTACAGTCTTCGCCAGAAAAATGCAAGCATTTACGTTTGAGAGATTCTGACGGCACAGCTTCGAGTGGGACACAACGGCGCATTGGGTCTACCTTGGACATCTCAACGGACGCCAATGAGACCAAATGTGATTCTAGCCCGCAGATAAAGGACTAGCTGATCCAGGACACCTTGAATTACTGAGTTGGTCACTTTTTGGTAAGTATGAATTATTTTTCTGACTGTAAAATTAAGCAGGTATCAGTTTCGGTGTTTCAGGGGGCAAAACGCATATCACCTGAAAACAAATTGACTCCTTTTGTGTGCTAATTGTCTTGACAGTAGTTAATTATTTGATAGGGACAAAATTTCTATGACATATTAATGATATGAATGATAATGTTACATTTCCTGATCTAGCGCTGACAAGTACCACAAAAAGTAGCGCTTCGTAACATTATTAATTATTGAAAATGTCTGATATCGTAGTAAGGTGATTTTTATACATTTCGAAAAGGAATTTGGGTACCCGAAATGGTTAAACAGTCACTTCTGGACAACTTCTTATTCGCTAGTCTAAGCAGCAGTTTTCTGTCATTAAAATGTGATGCTTCGCATCTCTTTGGTCAAAAGCAAAAAGTTTGCATAGTTTCATATTACATTAAATTAGATCAATTGAACGTTCTTTAAAGAATGATCAAATACATTCATGCATTTATTTTGCACATAGCGCAGATATTTGTGTGTTAACCAAACCTCGTCAATGAATGTCACTCATGGCCAAAAAAGGGAATGTCGTGTTTGCTTTATTGTGGCGATGTTATAACGTAAACAACTTAATCCCTAACAATGAATTCGAAGGTTAAACAAAACAGAGCCTTTCTCTTAATTGGATAGGGTTACTCACTGCGGTACGTGAGGTGGCGTGGTGTTAAATTTCGGGTGTGTGGTGCAGCGCTCCAGATGTAGGCTATGGCTTCAGCTGTTGTCTGTCACTTAGCTGACAACTGGTCGGTGCGGGTGAACGCTGCGATCCCCCAGCTCTGCGCGGCTCGGAGATCCCCAGCTTGCCGGAGCGCCCTGTGTGACCGTTCTCACGGGGGAGGCTCCTGATTTTGGCTTGGTTCGGCCACACGCCTCTCTCATGCCCACCTCTAGTCATTTAATTTCAAATAAGGGTGGGTGCATTATTGACTGTTTTTTAAAAATATTTTTCCACACGCAAAGCAGCATGTCGTGGACATTTAAGGGATTGTGGGAACAGAAGCCTCTAATCTGTAGGTAATTGAATGAACCGTAGAACAAAATTCAATATGACAGGAATATGATTTATCGAGTGGGGGTGCCTCCTTATGATAAAATACTAAGCCCCCACTAATTAAGCATTAGCCTGCTCTCTCCCAATGCGGGATTGTCAACTTAAACGCGAGCCTCTGAGCTTCTGCGTTCTCTGGGGGGTTTGTCGGTATGCCTGCAGTCTAGTCAGGGGTAAGGAGTTTGGGGTGGGGGGGGGTTGGGGGGGTAAAGGCTGACCCAAAATCCTTTCACTGCATCCACAGCTGGGGGGGGGGGGGGGGGGGGGGGGGGGGGGGGGGGGGGTTTAAACAGAACGCTCCGCTGGTCCCAGCAGCAGCATTTAAAGCCCATTAGCGAAGAAGGTGGGGAACTCTGGCCAATTTACCAGCCCCACAAGCAAGCGCTGTAGTGAAAGACCGCAGATGAATTCAAATTTTCTTTATTTATCTTCGTAATTATTTAAAAAAAAAAAATCACAATGATGTTGAGCTGATCATACAAAATCGCACACTATCAATGGAACCTCAGATATCTTTATGGGAAGTTCCATATTTTTTGATCTCCTGGTCTTTACTCTCTGTTTTCACGTTTAGAAATACTAGCTATGGTT
The DNA here is from genome assembly GCA_019788955.1 of Albula glossodonta. Lineage (NCBI taxonomy): Eukaryota > Metazoa > Chordata > Actinopteri > Albuliformes > Albulidae > Albula > Albula glossodonta. The sequence goes on along the minus strand of JAFBMS010000014.1, from coordinate 3,244,867 downwards.
TAAGTTGCATCATGTTGCACTGTAGATTTGCTGGGAGGGGAAAAATATGGATTTTTCATTTGTGAAGGAAAGTTGGACTGAGTTTTTATTACAGTAATCAAGGTGGTGGCGGCACCTAGCGGCTAGACCTGTATTATATGTCCCTGGAAAAATGTTCTTTCCCAGTTCCTCGTTTTGAAGTGAGAAAACCAAGCTATAGAACAAAAACATTTTCCACACACATTCTTAGATTAATCATCCAGTCATACAGAGGTTATTTCGGTTGACAGAATTGGTGCTGAACAGTGATTTTTAGCCCGGTGAAGATTTCTCTTTTTTCTAGTTTTTTGCAGAATTGTTCACTCATGACTGTAATTCAAAGTTTATTTTCTTCACTCAGCGCTATTTCCACTGTAAGCGAATGTAAACTAATGAGCGGGAAACTAGCGGGTGTCAGGTGACGTGTTTGCCATCACAATGAAGTTACTGGCGCACTGCCAAATTGGGCTGACCGACCGTATAAATTATACAGTAATGTACACACAGTCTTGAGGGTTAATACATTACCCATTAAGGTTACGTTTAGCTGTACCTCAGGAGAAAGGAATTTGTTTTTTTTTTTTTTTTGTTTTTTTTTTAGGTTTTTTCCTGCCTACCTCCAAGTTAGGCACTCTGCTGGGTAATGACATGCATGCATGTTAATAACGTGCAAGGTATGTCTTGAATGCTGACACGCTACTTTGGTAAGTGTGGGTGTTTGTGCTTCGAGCACCAAAGACAATAAAGGAGGCTTTATTTATGCGCAGACGTTTGTGACCACACTTCCGTGGCTCAGCTTTCACAGTCTCGTTGAACAGTGTGTGTTTCCTATTGTAAGGCGGCGTCAGTGTTTTAGGGTTTTCTTTCTATATTATGAAGATGCAAATCACATGTCATGTCATAGTTTTCCCAGAAAGCTCCTTAAATCTGTCTTTGAGTGTACATGTCAGGAAGGTTTGTAGTCATATCGGCTGGATTGTGAAGAGGAGGCAGGATATAAAATGCTGTGTGTGTGTGTGTGTGTGTGTGTGTCCATGTTATTGCGTGAAAGAGAGAGACATGTGCATGTGTGTGTGATAGAGAGAGAGAGACGTGTGCGTGTGTGTGTGAGATAGAGAGAGAGAGATATGTGTGTGTGTGATAGAGAGAGAGAGATGAGTGTGTGTATATATGAGCGAGACTGTGTGTGTGTGCTGGTTGCTGAGCAGAACATAAGCCCAGTGCCAGTGTGTATATGTAGCTCTGTAGATTTAATACCTCAGAGCAGCAAATGTACACAGAACAGTGTTTGTGCTCTGGCTGAATTAATCATACACACGGCCTGGTTAGATCACCCTAAACCCAAACACTTTGGCAGCTTTTTATCCCCGCCAGTGGCGGCGGGAAGCCGCCAAGACAAGCGTAGAGACGCAGCCAGCCTACAGGTTATGAGGCCACGGGTATAACGCTGTCATTTATGTGCAAGACACGAAACAGAAGGGCAGCGCAGAGCGATGTGTGGCCCTCACCGCCGTTTCCCTGGTTTTGAGGTATAGGGCATTTGGTTTTGAGATATAGAGCAACAGTATAATGTAATGGCTACGGAGCTGGGCTTGTAGCTCAGAGGTTACAGTGTAGTATAATGGTTAGGGAGCTGGGCTTGTAGCTCAGAGGTTACAGTGTAGTATAATGGTTAGGGAGCTGGGCTTGTAGCTCAGAGGTTACAGTGTAGTATAATGGTTAGGGAGCTGGGCTTGTAGCTCAGAGGTTACAGTGTAGTGTAATGGTTAGGGAGCAGGGCTTGTAGCTCAGAGGGTACAGTGTAGTATAATGGTTAGGGAGCTGGGCTTGTATCTCAGAGGTTACAGTGTAGTGTAATGGTTAGGGAGCTGGGCTTGTAGCTCAGAGGGTACAGTGTAGTATAATGGTTAGGGAGCTGGGCTTGTAGCTCAGAGGTTACAGTGTAGTGTAATGGTTAGGGAGCTGGGCTTGTAGCTCAGAGGTTACAGTGTAGTGTAATGGTTAGGGAGCTGGGCTTGTAGCTCAGAGGTTACAGTGTAGTGTAATGGTTAGTGAGCTGGGCTTGTAGCTCAGAGGTTATAGTGTAGTGTAATGGTTAGGGAGCTGGGCTTGTAGCTCAGAGGTTACAGTGTAGTGTAATGGTTAGGGAGCTGGGCTTGTAGCTCAGAGGTTACAGTGTAGTATAATGGTTAGGGAGCTGGGCTTGTAGCTCAGAGGTTACAGTGTAGTGTAATGGTTAGGGAGATGGGCTTGTAGCTCAGAGGTTACAGTGTAGTGTAATGGTTAGGGAGATGGGCTTGTAGCTCAGAGCTGAGAGGTTTGTTTCCCTGGTAGGAAGGTTACTTAATCTCTGTTACTTCAATAAATATCCAACTGCACAAAAGGATGGTACAGAAATGTATAACTGTTCCTTTAAAGCTCCTGGCTTGGTTTTAAAGTCAAAACATGCAGCTTCGCTGGTGTGTGTGTCTGGGCCTACAGCTGAAACAGGGTTTTAGAGCATCCCAATGACTGTCAGTTCAGCTCTACTCAGTGCGCCTGCATTCGTGTTTGAGACTGATTCAGACAGTCAGTGATTTATTACCATCAGGCCGAACTGTTAAGCAGTGATCATTGAGCTAATTTGTCATTAAAGAGATAAAACCGGGCCGGGGGGGGGGGGGCTGACTTGGTATTTATGCTTTTGTTTAATGCTATACAGTGGGATTTCTATCTGAAATGTAATTGTGGGTAAAACGGCAAAAAATTAGGTGATTCTATAGGACTGACATCGCCACAGCAGTCAAATTTTTCAGATTTTTTTTACCTTTGTAATATACTGTGTTGGCCGACGCAAACAGGTTTTCTGCATTCCTCTTGCTTGTTTTTCTGTTATTTTTTTTCTGACCATTGAGGAGCTGCTACTGCATACTCCCAGGATGTGAAAACACTGGTGTCAATTTCTGCAAACAGGTACACACCAAGGAGCGTATGGGTCTTGTCATTAACTTCAGACTTGTATCCAGGCTACAGTTTAAAGCAAAATTGCAACAATGCATGAAAGTGGCTCCTACACAAATCCAAGTGACCGTTATGGTTCCGTAGCCAGTGAGTGTGTATTCAATTCTCTTCATAGTGGGAGTTTAAAATCTTTTAGTCGTAAAGATTAAACAAATTTTAAACAAATACATACGGATAGGAGATAAAACTACCATCTAAAACAGTGCAGCTTGGTGTAGCACAGGAAATTGAAAATAAACGAGTAATCCCGTAAAAGGTTAAACAGTACGCATTGCCCTGATGCTTTCTGTTAAAGCATTCCACAGTTTCTGGTCCTGCAGAGGGAAAGCTAAATGACTGTTGTGCCTAAACAGGCTGTGTACACAGACAGAGTGCTCTTATCAGATGACCATAGAGCTATTGAGTCATTCATGAGTCCAGTAGCTGCTCCAGCATTCAGGGGCTAGACCATTTAAAGGGTTTAAAAGCAGCTTGTAAATTCTTCAAACCCATTTTTAAAGCAGCTATTAGCCAATGCAAAGAGTAAAAGTTTGGGGTAATAAACATGAGTACACACCTTAAACATTCCATCACTGAGATGTCTAACGCTGAACTGCATGTATGCCTTTTCTATTGTGTAATTGTGAGTTAATGCGTCAAGGCGAAATACTTTAACTTCCTATCTTACTACTTTATCCAAACCAAGAAAGTCATGTCTAAATTACAATTTTGTACAAGCTTGCACTGTAAAAACTATACATAAATGTCTAAGTCGTATACAAGTACAAATAAATAAGTAATGGAGTTGTGTTATCAGTCAGTTTCTCCAATGCAGTGATATTATTTACATTTTTTTATACTGATCATTGATTTTAATGTGAGTATTTTAAATTTCATTGGGGATAAGCAACCGGGTCCTATGGAATGTGTTCTTGTCATTCTGAAATATGCCCGTTGAAGACTTAAACCCATTTTGATTGAATTGAACAAATTTGATTGATTGAACAAGTTAATTTGATGAGGTCCCAGTAAAAGGTTTCTAAACACATTTGACATAATCCAGAGTTCTCTGTCTGAATTTGTCCTAATTTGTTCAACAGAGACACCCTTTGCATTTCTGATAGGACAAATCAATGGTCAGGATGTTTTTCTGAATCAGTTTTTATTTTTTTTTGTTTTTAGTAATATAATATATAATATAATATAGTAATTATAATAGCAGTGCTATTTTAATCGTCAGGGAGGGGTATGCGTTCTGTATACCAGAAATACATGATCTGATTTATTCAGGTTTTAGGTTAACCCTGTGGGATTTATTTAATTACGTATTTATTTAGTTATGTATTTATAGCGACATCCAAAATCCACCTGCGCACTCATTGGCCTTACCTCCAGCTAATTACGCCCCGACTGCATTTTCAGACGTGACACAATAAGGACGATGCTCTACTTGTAGTCTAAGAAAGTGGAGTGTGGCGCTTTCCACCAGCAGCAGAATGTGAGTTTAGACTAAAGAGCGAGCAAACAGATGTGAAAAACATTTAGACCATGGTGTCACACACAGGGACCGCGCTGGAAGCAGGAAGCTTGCGGAGGGTCCAGTTAAGTTCCCGGGTCATGAAAAGGATCATCCCTTATAAATTTGTACTGGACCCCAGGCTAGAGATATGATAAATACCTGTGCACAATATTACCCCTTTCTCTCTGCCCAATTTCTCAAGTCTTCTCTCTTCCCCCAGTCTCTCTCTCTCCCTCTCTAACACCATCTCTCTTTCTCTCTCTCTGTCTCTCTTTCTAATTCTCTATACCATCTCTCTTGGTCTCTCTCTCTCTCTCTCTCTCTCTCTCTAACACCATCTCTCTTTTTCTCTCTGTCTCTCTTTCTAATTCTCTACACCATCTCTCTTGGTCTCTCTTGGTCTCTCTCTCTCTCTCTCTCACTGTCTCTCTGTCTCTCTCAGCTCTCTAAGCTTGCTTGCCTGGCTAAGCTAAGCTAAGCTTTTATGGGGGGGGGGGGGTTGTGACCAATGAAGGAGAAAAAGTCACCCCCCCCCCCCATACCCCCCAAGCGAATGACACATTACATTTTAACCTCTGCCAGGACGCATCAGAAAACACATGTACTCATGGATGTCTTTTCCTATCATACATCGCCCTGTCTCATTTCTCATTTTTTGCTTCCTAATTTTGTCTATGTACAGAGGCTTCATGTTGCCTCTAATGTCCTACTTAACCTAAGCGAAGAGCTCAGAGGGTTTAGGTAGTCTGGCTTATGCAGATGTAAAAACTGAAAAAGAAAAGACGAGGACAATAATATACATGGTAGGAACCCGAAGGGGCCTGTTGGTTCATGACCTGAAAATAAAATGAATTTGTACAAAAAGTAGACAGTGAGAATACTTGGAAAATGGTTAAAAGGAACCGGACAAGTGGACAATGGAAAATAGGTTTCTGAACGGTTAACTAACACAATAACTTAATAAATGTGTCCTGTTACAAAGTACCCTGCCCTGTCTCTGAGGTTTATGACGGTGCCTATCTGTCAGATTACACACGGGTGTTTGGATAACAGAGCTGTCCTCAGCATTTCATCTCAGCTGACAGAATCAAAGAGGCCATTCATTCAGACCAGGGGGTTACCGACGTTTAGGTCCAAAGACCAGAGTCTCTGCAACGCACATGCACGCTTACAGCTGACGTTTAAAACATGATCGTTTAGTTAAAATGTTTAGCCTTGCTTGACAGTTTTCTTCCCTAAGGTTTCTACTCTTCCTCACCTATTCGGAAAATGCAGTCTTTGCCATTTTGTTAAACAGCTTCAGTTACGTCTGTTCTGATGTAGGTTGACTCATATCCTGCATCAGTCTAATCTATATCCTAACAGATGCTTTTACAGTCCACATAAAGAGGGATCTTAAGCCCCACTCCTCCCGAACTTGGTTCCTGATTTTACGCAGAGAAACACTCATAAAACAGAAGCAAGGTCATTGCTAGCCTAAGTAATTCCCCATAATTTGTTTAGTTACTTCATGACCAGAACAGCCATAACACACCTGTA